>CATIWR010476795.1:0-17564 GCA_949677035.1 Omphalea diandra | reverse complement strand
GATTTAGTTTTAACTATTTTGACTTTTCTATTCTTATTTTATTTTTATAATTCTTATTTAATCATCTTCTTAAATTTTCATAATATAATTTAATAATACCTTACCATCTATTTTCCTAAATAAAGCCCAATCGCCCAATCTCTTCTCTCTCTCGTGTCCTTACTTTGTTTTTTTTCAGGCTTTTTTTTTAAAAAATGTTTTCTCTTTTCTTTCCCTTTTGTCTACAACTTCCATCAATGAAAAATGAGTTCTTTTGCAAATGCTCTTCTCTCTCTTTTATATACCAAACGAGACAGCCGAGAGTTTCTTTCTTTTTAAGTTTGGCTACGGGTTCTAGTCTTAGGGCTTTTAACTTTTCATGATTTCAATCTTGGTTTTGGATTTAGAAATGGATAGAACCTTCAGCTTCCTCCTTCTACATCTTGGGTCTTCATCGCTTCATTCTTGGAAAATTTTTTATTGGTTATCATTGTCTAGATTAAAAATTTAGGTGTTATTTCAATTCAATTGAAAGACCAATGTGATAAGGATAAGAGATAGTGACAATTATTATCTCTTAGCTAATGTATATTTGTATGGTATAGCTGTAATGTCTATCTGTACTTTAGTTTGTTATGGACACAACTTATACATTACCTCTGAACATGATGAAACATATAGCAAAACATCCATAGCCAGTTATTTGTGTTAAATCATTTACATGGTATCAGAGCTTGAGAAGGCTACATAAGCAACAAAAGAAAAATTCCATTTCGATCAGAAATCATGTTTGACAACTCTGCAACCAGTTGTTCTGCCACATCCTCTGTTATGCCCGTTTCTTCTCTTCCTTCTCCCAACGTTGCTTATCAACTCTCAATCAAACTGAATTCTTCTAATTATCTCTTGTGGAAAACACAACTCCTTCCTGTTTTACATGGATACAGTCTTGCCCACCATGTCGATGGTTCTTTTTCACCACCTATAAAACTTCTTGCTAATGATGAACCAAATCCGGCTTATGATGCTTGGTTTCGTGTTGATCGGATTGTATTGAGCTAGTTAGTAAGCTCGGTTTCAAAGGGTCTTTTGCCTCAAATGGTGGGTCTGCAAACAACACCAGAGGCGTGGCAGAGGCTTACCCATATCTACTGCTCTGGTTCTCACTTACAAATTCATGTGCTGAAAGGGCAATTGCATAAACTCAGTCGTCGGCCTACTGAGTCTATTGATGCTCATATGCAACAGGCAAAAGGAATTGTTGATCGATTAGCTACTTTGAACAAACCCATTTCAGATGATGACTTTGTTGGTGCCATTACTAAAGGTCTTGATACTGATTATCGTCCCTTTGTGCGAGCTCTTGAGGCAAAACTCGAAAGGGTAACGTATAATGAATTGTATGGGTTGTTGTTAAGTGAAGAAACTCAGCTCGAAAGGGATTCTATTTCAGCTGATATTGTCCCTCCAACGGCACACTATGTAAGCCATAATTTTGGTTCTATTCGTGGAGGTCGTTCTTCTCGTGGCGAGGGCGCCATAATTATAACTTTTCTTTCAGGTCCGAAACTCAAACTTCAAGTGATATTCAATGTCACACATGTCATGGCTTTGGACATATTTCTCGGCAGTGTCCTTCACTAAGGCCTCGCTCATCCATTCGCCCACAATCTAATATTGCTTCAGTTGGGAATGGTGCTCGACAATCATGGACTGGAGACTCTGGGGCAAATCATCATCTTACTGCCAATATGGAAAATCTAGATATTCAGATTGAATATCATGGGACTGATGATGTTACTGTAGGCAATCGTACAATGATTCCCGTCTCTCATACTGGTTCTTCTACAATTTGCTTAAATAATAAATCCTTTATTTTATCTGATATTTTGTGTGTACCTCAAGCATGTCAAAATCTTTTGTTTGTCAGTTCTTTAACAAAAGCTAATCTTGTTTCTATTGAATTCTTGCCTTCCTTTTTGGTTGTCAAGGACTTCCACACATAACAAATACTATATACAAAGGCCGAAAAGAGGATGGCTTATATAAGATGGTTCTTGACACGAAGAATAACAATCCAATTATTTTTTGGCTTCTCTTTCAACTAGTCATTCTATTCTTTTTTTTTTTGATGATTTTTCATTATGTCATGCTTGTAGTATTAGTAAAGCTCATAAGTTACCGTCTAGTGATTCCAATTTTGTTGCCAATAAACCATTAGAACTCATTTGTTCGGATCTTTGGGGTCCTTCTGTTGATGGTGCTTCTTATATTTAATGTTTTATGATCATTACAGTAAATACTGTTGGATCTATTTTCTTCGCAATAAGTCTGATGTTCTAAATATTTTTATCAAATTTGTTCATTGGTTGAGAATTATTTTGGCTATTCTATTAAATCATTTCAAGTAGATTGGGGTGGGAATTTCAATCCTTATTTCACTATTATCCACTCATGGGGTTACACAATGAGTTTCTTGTCCCCATACACCTGAGCAAAATGGGTGTGTAGAGAGAAAACATCAGTCATTGTTGAAACCTCACGGACAATGTTACATTATGTCTTAGTTCCATTGATGTAATGGACTCATGCATTTGAAACTGTTGTCTATACATTAAATAGACTTCTATCTCCTAAATTGAACAATAATAATCTCTATGAAATTTTATTGGGTTTGAAACCTGATTGTAAACAACTTCATGTTTTCGGTTCCTGTTGCTGTCCTTGGCTCAAACCATACTCACCTCATAAACTCGCTCCCAAATCTGTTGAATGTGTATTCCTTGGCTATAGTAAACTTCACAAAGGTTTTAAGTGTTTGGATCGAATTATTGGCAAGATTTATATCTCACGCCATGTTATTTTTGATGACCAGGTCATTCCATTTGCACAAGATTTGACTATTTACAACAAAGTTGATGAGCCATCTTTGCCTAGCACTATTCATATTCCCAATTTCCTCATCTCCACTAAATCAGTTCCACCATGTAACTCAGGACCACGCTTACTTGGAGCTCGACCACCTACAACTATGCTCCGCTTCCTATCTAAACCACTATAGCTGCATCCGTTCGTATCAGTATAGGTGATAAACATTTGCGTGCTGATTCCTTTAATTCATTACAAAGTCATGCTCAACCTAACTTCACTTCATCTTTTCTACTGGGGCAATTTGTTTCTTCATCGGTTTCTGTGAATGTGGACACTACTCCTAATATGGTCTAACTTACATCAATCATTGAGCCTATAGTAAAAAAATTATCCAATGGTTACTCATACACAAACAAGGATAACAAAACCAAAACGTATATTTGATCTCACGACCAAGTTGTCTACTCTTTCCACCTATCAACAAGCCTTTCAGAATATTGAATAGTGACAGGTTATGGTTGATGAGATCAATGCTCTTATTTGCAATGGTACCTGGGTTTTGATTCCTTGTAAATTGTCAATGAACATTATTAGTTGTAAATGAGTGTTTTGGGTAAAGCAAATAGCAAATGGCAGCCTTGATAAATATAAGGCATGACTCATAGCAAAAGGCTACAATCAACGATTTGGTGTGGATTATATAGGTACGTTTTCACCAATAATTAAACCAGCAACTATTCATTTAATTTTGTTTATTGCTATTTCAAATGGATGCTTAGTTAAACAGTTAGACGTGTCTAATGCTTTCCTTTATGGCAAGTTAGATGATACAGTTTATATGGAGCAACCACTAGGTTTGTTGATCTTGAGCGTCCTTTTCATGTATGTCTTCTACAACGCTCATTGTATGGGTTGAAACAAACACCACGTCAATGGTATAAGTGTTTAGTTATAGCTTTGTTATCTCTTGGTTTTCATGGCTCCAAAATCGATACTTCCCTTTTCTATTATTGAATGAATGGGGTAATAATATTTTGGTTAATCTATGTTGATGATATTCTGTTGATCGGGAGCGATACTTCAGTTGTTGATAAGATCATTGCATTTTTACGTACATAATTTTTTATTAAAAGATATGGGAAGGTCACGTTATTTTCTTGGCATGGAAGCTCGTTGGTCTGAAAAAGGCTTATTATAAATGCAAACTGATACAAATCGGGTTATGGAGTTTCCAATTTGTATGCTAAGTTTCAGAATTTTTTCAAGATGATCAAGAACAAGATAAAGATTCAATCTTTAAATTCCAACTAGACCTCCAAAAACTTATTTCTAGCAACCTAAGTTATATAGATTTAAAGTTTGTTAACTCAAATCCTTAAATTGACTAAGTAATTCAAAGATTAGAATTAACCAATTTGTGAACTTACTAAGCCTTCACTTAATAATCACATTAAGTCCTGTTAAGAACTCAAAAAGAGAATAAATTTCAACAAACTTTTTAATCGTCAGAAAAAACTGCATACAAACTCGTTTTTGGAGCCTTTTATAGGCTCACAAGGTTTAAACTAATGCAAATCCTAATAGAAGATGGAAAAGAATCTTCCTAAGACATTTTAAAACACAATATGACTTGTATTCCTTCCTAAATACTAGTTTCTTCCTAAACTAACTAATTAATCTTTTTCTAATAAAATAAGGATAATATTAAAGCCCTATGATTAACTAATAAAGAATTTAGGATTACAAAATTTTTATGTCAAAAATCACTTGACGCTGCATAGCCATGCGCACAATTGTGTCACAATAGTCTGTCAAAGGATCGCGAAAATGCATGGTCGTGCTGTAACTTTCTGTCAGAAACAAGTGCCAGCCTTTAATGAAGCACACCATATGCACGATTATGCTTCAACTTTCTGCCATATTTTCTTCTCTCCATGAATTGTGCTCCATCCTTTTGCATGTGGTCTTCACGCAATCCATTATCTTTTTTAGCTAATCTTTTTATAATTTTCCTTATATGAAAGCTCCAAGGGCTTCTTTAAACTTCTTGAGCTTTCCTCTTGTGATTGGATCTTAAAGTTGAATTGGATTCTTTGTGTCCTTGCTTAAACCATTTGCTTCATTTGGGCTTTAAGTTCCTTGTGTACTTCATTAGTCCATTGGCCTGTTGGGCTCGTTCACATCACAAACTAAGTATATTCATGATTTACTTGCCCAAGCAAAAATGGATGATTGTAACATCACCAAAACACCAACTTGTTCTTCGGTGAAGTTATCTTTATTACATGGTGAACCTATTCTTGTTCCTCTTCTCTATCATAGTATAGTTAGGGGTCTTCAATACTTGGCTTTAACATGTCCAAATGTTGTGTTTGTTGTCCATAAAGTTTCTTAGTTTTTACATGTACTAACAGTAAAGCATTAGAAAGTCGTTCAGTGCATCTTGCACTATTTGAAAGGTATAGCTTCGTATGGTTTGCAGTTAACAAAATTTGTGAGTAACCAACTTTTTTCCCATACAAATGCTGATTGAGCAAGCTTTTTAGATGATCGCAAGTCCACCACGAGTTACGTAATTTATTTTGGCTAAAATCTTGTATCATAGAGCTCCAAAAAGCAAAGAACTATTTCAAAATCCTCCATCGCAGATAAAGATCGAGCTATTGGGGCTGCTACCTCTGAGGTCACATAGTTGTAATCTTCTTGTCGAAATTGGTTACAAATCTCCCCTTTTTCCTAAGTTATGGTGTGATAACCTTGGTGCTACCTTTATGACTACCAATCCAATTTTTTCACTCAAGAATAAAACATCTTGAGGTGGAGTTTCATTTTGTTAAAGATAAAGTGGCAAAGAAAGAACTACAAGTTTTATATGTTTCAAGGAAAGATCAAATAACAAATGTTTTAACAAAAGCCTTATCCAATGTCAAATTTTTGTGGCTTCATGACAAGTTGACTATTGCTTCACAACTAGTTCAACTTGAGGGGGTATGATAAGGATAAAAGATAATGACAATTATGATCTCTTAGCTAATTTATATTTGTATAGTATAACTATAATGTTTATTTGTACTTTAGTTTGTTATGTAAACAGCTTATATATTACCTTTGAACATAATGAAACATATAATAGAACATTCATAGCCATTTATTTGTGTTAAATCATTTACACAATGGTAATGTTTTTGCTTGATCTAAACGTATTGATTATATGTGAATCTAATTAGAGTACAAGGAGAGGAAAGAGTGGAGGAGGAGGATTGAATTTAGAAACGTTCCAAAGATATACATACAATCAACTGAAATAGTAAAAAAAGTATAAATTAAATAGTTAAACATAATCAATTTTTGATATTATCATTTTAAAATTTCAACACATGCGGGATGTGAAGGTTAAACATCTAAGGTTTCACAATTAAACAAATCAAGTTACAAGTTATGGCTTTCCTTTTAAACATAATTGTTTTACCATGAAAAATTATCTTAAAGCTAAACTTTATAGCCTATTTATTTGAATTCATATTTCATATTATAAATTTGTTTATATTTCTCAATTAAGGGGTAATTAATGGTTTTTAATAGTTTACTTATTTGTATCCATCTCTCATGTTATTATTTTATATATTTATGTTTTTTGAATTAAATTACGCTAATGATTTTTTAAAAGAAGACAAGATGTCAAGTTATATAATTTGTCTTTTGAAAAGTTTACAGTATAAAAGACTTATTTTTTATTATGTGAAACAATATTAGCAGCCACCATTATATATTGTCTGATAAATATTAATGTATTTGTTGTTTAAAAAATTTATTATTAAAAAAATATGAATGTCTCAAGTTAAATATTGTAAGCATTTAAAAAAAATATTGCGATCTCATTTGTGTTACATGAAAACATTAATCAATAGTTCTATCCTATACCATTACTTAGCAAAATCATTTATTACCCGTAAAATTCAACATGATTACAAATACCACATGAATTGGCCAAGAATGTCAAATTTGTTCTTGATGCTAAGGTTCTGTTTAAAAATATATTTTCAGGAAAACATTTTCTTCTATTTGGTATATCTAAGAAAATTGATCAATGAAAAATATTTTTAGTTAAAAAAAATTAAATCAATTTTCAGGAAAATGACTTTATGCTTTGAAAAAGAGAAGTTAATTTTCAGACTCTGACAAATTCATCCAAATGAAAAACAAACCATATGAACACATATTTTTATTATCACTAATCATCTTTTACTATCAATATCTATCGTCAGTTATTGTCGACTAATAGTGATAGCTGAAGTGGAATTCACACAAATTTTTATTTTTAATATCTTTTTATATTAAATAATAAATAGTATAATTATAAAATATTAAGTCTAACTTTTATTATAATATTATAAATCAAAAGAATTAATATTTTTATAGTGTATTCTAAACACTAAAAAATATACTGCTCAAAAAATATTTTTATCGAATAAGTTTTTTTTCGTGAAACAAATGAAGTTTAAGATATGGGTGAAGGATGTCCTATCTAAGCTTCTTAGTTGTGTCCTTATTAATATTTCATTTTCACAAAGCTACTTTTCTCCCAAAAAAAAAAAAAGGATATGGATGCAGTAATAAAATATGAGTATTCTACTATATATTTAGGAAAAATCACATATTAATATTGTTTTATAAATAAATTTCACAAATTTTTAGAGAATTATTTTTAAATTCTAAATTTAATGTAATTAAAATAAATTAAATTTAGTTAACATTTTATTAAATTGATTATTGTCAGCAATAGATTTTGAATCGTTGAGATGCGAGTCCAATGATAAGAAACTTGTTGATTCATTCTCAAAAGAGTTTCCTCAATATATAGTAGAATACTCATATTTTTTTTATTGCATTATAACTTTATATTGCATATTAATATTGGGTTTGATGTAAAGAAATTTCATAACTTTTTAGAGAATTTATTTTAAATTCTAAATTTAATGTAATTAATATATAAATTAAAATTTAGTTGAAATTTTATTAAATTTATAAAATGATTATTGTGAGCAACATATTTTGAATTGCTGAGATTCAAGTCCAATGATGAGGAACTTGTGGAATTCACCCTTAAGAGAGTGAAGAAAACAATGCCTCAGAAGGGCAAAAGTTTGGATAAATTTTGAATTAAATATACCTCTTAAACACCCAAACTATGAGAGTTTGTTGTGAGATTAAAAGAGTAGTCGCCCAAACTAAGAGAACTTATTATGAAATTGAAAGAGTGGTCTATACAACTAACTTGAGTGTTATGTACAAATAACTTATAGTTTATACAAATAACCTTTAATAGGTCAAACAACAACAAGCTTATAGACCAGTAACTAAGAAAACCCAGATGGCTATACTGACAAGCAATGGTTTGTAAAAATAATCCATGGTCTATACAGACTACTTTAAAATCTTAAACTCTAGAATATTCATTGATTTATCTTGAGAGAGAGAGAGAGAGAGAGAGAGAGAGAGCAATCCGTGCCACAAGGCATAAATACACCTGTTTCTTTATATAAATATCTTACAATTAAAGGGTTGGGGAGAGGCTAGAACAAACCTAAGAAAGTACTGCCAAATTAAAAACTAACTCTAACTCTAACATAATTTTCATTATAAAAATCAAAGAGCTCACTCATTAGCTTAGTAGATTCAAAGTAAAGGACCAAACTTTGCTTCACTTGACTTTGAAACCTTCACAAAAGAAAAGAGAAAAGAGAAAAAAAATAAAGAGAATTAGAGTTAAAATAAAGAAAAGAAAAAGAGAGAGTGAGAATAAAAAAGAAAGGAAAGATGACAAATCAAAAAAAGATGATCATAGAGAAAAATACAAGAAAATGAAAAAAAGAAAAGAAATAAGAAAAAAGAGAAAATCAAAGAGAGTGAAAAAGATTTAAAGAGTTGGATGAAAGAGTTGTGTCCCATGTCTAGTAGAAAGATTTTAAAAGTTAGATGAAAGAGTTATATCCCAAGTTTGATAGAAAGATTTGAATAGTTGGAGAAAAATGTTGTGTCTACGTTCGATAGAAAGATTTGAAGAGATGGATAAGAGAGTTGTGCCTCGAGTTTAATATAAAAGATTTGAAGAAGAAAGATTTAAAAAGTTGGACAAAAGAGTCGTGTCCTGCATTCAATACAAAAATTTAAAGAAGTAAGATTCTAAAAGTTAAACATAAGTATTGTCCTTATGTTTGATAGAAAAGTAATAAGGAAAGTTCAATCTTGCTATAAGACCTAGTATGAGCCCAAAGTGGATGCTAGGGAAAGTTTAATGTTTGTTGTGAGTATTACTCTAGTAGAAGATTTATTACAAGCCTAAAGAGGATGTTAGAGAGAATTTAGATTCTATTATAGGTTTTGCTCTAATAGAAAATCACTTAGAAGTATACTAGAATAGGTTAAGGCAACGTAGACAATGTTTTTCATAGGTCTACGTAAGTAACTTTAACTTGTGATTATGCTTTAAATATAGAATTCATGTGTCCATGGTTTATTCATATGGATTGAATACTTTTTCAAATTTTATTTTGGACAAAATGAGTTTTATAAACTTCTCAAAAGCTAGGATAAACTATAGAAATTTGATTTTGCATAGACTTATATGCTAAGACCTAATGATATTTTTTAGAAAATTACTTTTGGTTCTTTAGTTTTGATCCTTTAAACATGGAAAAAATGGCCTTTATTTCAGGATTATAAGACGTTTTAGGGTGTTCTTGAAGGTTTGAAACCTTATAAGGGTTAATCAGAGTGATTAGGGGCCCAAAAAGTGTAAAATATGCCATTTTTGGGTTGCTAAAAAAACAAGTCTGAATGAGCATAGCTAAGCTCTACTAATTTAGTGATGAAATATCCCTTTTTTTTCCCTAGGAAAAGTGGGAAAAAAGCTATTGGGTGAGCTAATTTTAAAGCATGGATAGCTATAAGGGAAGGAGAGACCAATTTTGGACCATATAACATCATTCTAATCATTTTTTTCTCTCCTAAAAACACCACAAAAGACCAAAAGAGAAGATTAAAAAAAGAGAAAGAGAGGAAAGAAGCAGACGAAAGAGAGGAGAAAAATAGTGTTCTTTTATCACCAAATTTCATTTGCTTACTTTAAACACAATATCTACATCTTTCTTAACAACCTAAAATTGCATTTGAATCATTTCCAAGCTCTAAAATCAATGATCAAAGCCATAAAAAGCTTAGAGAAGAGTATAAGAGAAAAAAAAGAAAAAGAAGAGTATAAGGAGAAAAAAAGCAAGACCTCGAGGTATTGGAGCTTGAAGCAAACTATCAATATGTCAAAGAACATCCTAGGATCAAAGAGAAGTAAGAACAAAGGTGATTGGAAGTTTAAGAGCATCAAATTCAAAGAAAAAGAGTAAGAACACAACTTGAAAATTTTGAAAGTAAATTCATCCAAACTTATTTCTAGTTGTTTATTTATATTTGTTTATATTTGTTTGAGTTTCTATATCACATTTGCAAGTTTTAGGGAATTATTTTGTTTAGAAAAGTCTTAGAATGGATTCTTAATGAAATTTGCATGTTTTGGGAAGAAAGCCCATATGGGCTTAGGTCCTAGAATTAGTCCCCTTGCTTTCTTGCTTATTTTCTTATTAGTTTAAATGTTTTCATAATTTTTTTAGATGTTTCATATCTTTTTTTCATGTGTAAGAAGGGTTTGGGATACATTTTATGTGGTGTAAAAATGGTTTAGGCATCCTTGGGAGCAAAGCCCTTATAGGCAGATGCTTCCTTAGACCCCTTTACGTTGTTTTTTCATCTCCTTTGTATGTTTTGATCTTTTGGTGCTTAATTTTAATTAATTAGGATTTTATGGACGTGTTTAGGTATCATTCATGTTATGTTTATAAATGTATTTATATTTAAATATAACATTGCATATTGGATAATTCAGGCATGCTTAGCATGATGTGTTGCATGTTTGTTTAGATGTTTTGTTATTATATGTGACCTATGATAACTTTATCATTAGTTTGATGTTTTAATAGTATAATAATAGGTTAGAGTTGGTTAGGTCATGTTTGTGCTAGAATCACTATAATGACCTATCAAAAATATATTTACCAGTTTGCTATGCCTTAATTTATTTTAGCATTCCGATATGATAAAATGATATGTGTAGATCCAATATAATATGCACATATGATTGATTTATTTGCGTATATCATATATTTTGTATTAATTATGTTTGTTATTTTAGTTATGTTTGTTATTTCTCATGCTTTTTTAATTTTGTTTTACATGTTTACTTATTTTCGTTTTAAGTTCTCTATGTTGTTTATATATTATTCTTATTGTTAATAGATGAGTATATAGATATTATTATTATGTTATATTTTTTTTATGATATTATGTGCATGTATTAACTATTATTTTACATGATTGCACTTTAGATTAGGGTTTTTCTTGGTTGAGAAAAATGTCTCACATTCTCTGAATTGTATTATTCTTTTATTTTGTTGTCATTGCATCTTTAAATGAGCATCATCTAGGCTTCACTATGCAACTTCTAAGTACAAAATCTCACTAATATAACCTTGACTCGCTACAACTACCCAACCATTTCTTCCTCCTTGATAGCCCTGATTTTGTCACAAATAGCTGCTTTAATATCTAATTTCCTATTTCATGTTTTAACTATTTTTACAATCTCATATTAGTTCTATATACTTTCTCCTAATCTATCTTCTCATATCAAACTTCTTTTTTTGTTCATTCAAGTAGAAGCTTTTTTCCCCCCTCATATTCCCTATCTCTATTTTTGGTTCACCAATTGTGCAAGAAAAATAAAAAGAAATTAAATAAAAGAAGAAAAGAAAAGAAATTTAATTTATTTTCTCTTATTTTGATTTCTTATTTACGTAAAAGAAGAAATGCAAATTCGTTAAGTATAAATTTACCTTTTTACCTCATTGAAAGAAATAATATATGAAGACAAATTAAAGATATTTTAGCAATTTAATTTAATATATTTAACACTCTTCAATTCAACTTATTGAGGTAATTTTTTTGTAAGTTAATTTCTCTTTATTTTTTTTTCCTTCTCTTATTTGCAAAATAAGCCAAAAAAAATATTTATATAATTTTAATTTTTTTTTTTTTTTCTCTCATTCATGTTCGACCAAAAAAAGGGCGCAAAAGATAACACCCATTTTTGTAGTAATTAGCAAATGCCCATTGTTATGAATATGGCCAACAAACAACCTCATTTCAAGCAGTTCCGCCACATCATAATACATAATAAAATTATTCCCTTCAAATGAACACCTTATACGTCTCATATCAAATCTGCAGTAACCAATCAGAACAGTTTTGTAGATTTCACGTGGAAAATGTTCCCGTTTAGAGTGGCAGTGAGATTATTCCAGCCTCGAATATTCCATGTACAACGCCTCTCCTTCTCCTCTTCTGCCTCTCTTCCAACCATATCAAATGATGCTGACTTAACTCTCCCAAATCCTGCTCCACCACCATAACCCATTCCATGCCATGGAATCCTCCCTCCAGCACCTCGGCATCTCTTTTGCCCCTCCCCTTCTCCACCAGGCCATCCTCCGTCTCCACCACCACTCCAAAATTGTCCTCTCCCTTTTCCACTATGCTCTTTCTCTCTCCCTTCTTCCCCCGACACTGTTGCAGCTGTTACTTACAATATCATTATCGATATTCTCTCCAAAGCTCGCCAGTTTGACGTATCTTGGCAACTCGTCATCCAAATGGACCAGAGACGTGTTCACCCTACTTCCCTTACTTTCTTTATACTGATTCGCAGATTGATTGCCGCTGGTCTTACCCAGAAGGCAATCCGTGCTTTTTATGACATGGAATCTTTCATTATGGAACGTAGGGACCGCACCCATTTCTGTTTCTTGCTTGATACCTTATGTAAGTATGGCTATATCAAAGTAGCAATTGATATTTTCAATAATAGGAAGTCTAGATTTACTCCTAATGTGAGAATGTATACTGTTTTGATGTGTGGTTGGTGCAAGATTCGTAGAATTGATATGGCAGAGAGGTTTTTAATGGAGATGCATGAGAGAGAGATTGAGCCGAATGTTGTTACCTATAATGTGTTGTTAAATGGGATTTGCAGGAGGGCCAGATTGCACCCTGAGAGTAGGTTTGAGAGGACCATAACTTTGGCTGAGACTGTGTTTGATGAAATACGCCATAAAGGGATAGAACCGGATGTCATGAGCTTTTCTATATTGATTCATCTGTGCAGTAGGGCTCATAAGCCTCACTAATGCTCGACAAGTTGAAGCTGACGGAGGAGAAGGGGATTTGCCCAACTGTCGCCACTTATATTTCAGTCCTCAAGTGTCTTTGCTCTTGTGGTAGGGTTGAGGATGCGGAGGAGTTGTTAGATGAGATGATCAGAAATGGGTTGAGCCCTAATGCAACAACCTATAATTGTTTCTTTAAAGAGTGCAGAGGAAGGAAGGATGCAGAAAGTGCTTTGAAGTTGTATAGGAAGATGAAGGAGGATGATCTGTGTGCTCCGAGCATGCACACGTATAATATATTGCTGAGAATGTTGATGAAATTGAATCGCATGGAGATTGTGAACGAGATATGGAATGAGTTATGCACGAGTGGAACAGGGCCAGATTTGGATTCATATACAATGTTGATTCATGGGCTATGTGAGAAACAGAGGTGGAAAGAAGCATGCCAGTTTTTTGTGGAGATGAGAGGGGGGTTGCTTCTTCAAAAGGTTACCTTTGAGACACTCTATAGAGGACTTATACAGTCCGAAATGTTGAGAACTTGGAGAAGGTTGAAGAAGAAGCTTGATGAAGAGTCGATAGCATTTGGTTCAGAGTTCCAAAATTATCACTTAAAGCCTTATAGACGATGATACCCCATCACCATGACAAACTACTAATTTTTTTATGAGGTACCCTTAACTATTTAGCTATTGAATTATTTCTCATGTATGATAGCTATTGGTTCAATTAAACATTCTCATTCAGGTTCTTGTTGGTTGTTAAAATTCAAAAATTTATTCATGGTCATATAATGTTTTCTTTGGTGTATTGAAACAGTATGGGGCACGTGATCTTTAGAATGGTGAAGTTTGCTCCTGTCTTATTTTGCTATAGATGATTGAAGCATGAAGAACAGTTAGTCAATTATTTGGGCATCACATTCTGTTTCTTCTAATTCTGTGTTCAGAAAAATTATAAGCGAATATGATTACAAATTGATATAAATTGTAATTCAAAATAAAGAATCAGAACAAAGGAAAATTGCGTACACTCCTGATTTGATTTAATTCTAAATCATTTGAATTGCACAACTGATGTATGCGCCAAGCTTTCCAGAGCAACTACTCGAAATTCTATTATCAACAACCTAAGAGAATATCTAGATTTATAGTTTTTATAGAGTGTTTGAGTAATCCTCCTCTTACTAGGTTAGAAATCCCTACAAAGGAAAATTCTGAACAATACTAAATAGAATAGTAAAACAACTCTAAATATTCCTAATCAATCATAGCCGTTGTAGAAGCACTCTTAGACTCACACACATATACAACCAATGATAATGGTTTTTCATTCTTTTGCTTGAAAGTTACTTCATCTACTTCTTTAGATAAATTTGCTCTTGATGCCGTTTTGTGTTTGGAGTAACTAGAACTCTGCTTTACCTGTCTAACCACTGGTTATATTTTTGGGTTCAATGAGCATCGACAAAGCTGGGCCATTATTTGTCTGTATATATATGTCATTTACACTCAATTTTTGGTTTAGATATTGAAAGGCGATTGTTTAAAAGTGCAACTAAACACAAGGAACAAATTAGGAGTTTCTGCCAGTATTTACCTATTAATATATATATATATATATATATATATTGCTTTATTGGAGTAAGTTTCACTACCAATTTTTGAATGTGTGTATGTTAAAACTATTTAACATCCCAAAGCAGTTTTATATTTCCCTTACACAAAAATAGTTACGCAAAAAGCATGACCGACAACCTAACATGTACCGAGTCTACTAGGACCAACAATTTCATGCATTTATCTTCTTATGCTTTTGTGGCATGAATCTAAACCATGTATTTGTTTTGACTGTAATGAGCAATCATTTGCTTAAAGAGGAGCACTGGAGGCAATGCATTCGCAAAATAATTTAATGCTACATCTCTCATTATTCTTGAAGTATATTAGCATCGATAACAACTTTTTTTGCAATACAAACATGTGTAAAGTTTTGTAATGCTTTATATATTTAATTCTTAAGTGGTAATAGGCTGAGCAATATAATGTTTCTTTTCATTTATTGTGATTATACATCTACTTTGGAAACAGTTTGTGTAAATTTTTTTTGGATTGGCTTGTGTGCATTTGAAATGACAGTCATAAATAGGAATTTTGCTTTGTATCTCCTCTTACTCTCTATGTCTCTCTTTTCCGTCAGGGATGAATCTCTAGAAGCCTACAAAAAGTTCTTAGAAATTCCAGTATAGTTGGAGCCAGTCACCACAACTTACTCTCCAAGCAAGCACCTGTACAAGTTGTATATGTAGAAGATGTAGAGAAAAGGTGAAATTCCTAATATGTCCTGTTCTTTTTCTTGCCAATTATAGTAAGTAGATCATTAAAATTTTGATTATAGACTTATAGTTTCTCAATTTTTTGATGCTTGCTTCTGCTATCTGTTCTTCATATATTCAACTTTGAATAATAAATACTTTCATGAAAATGGACCTTCAGTTTTCCTGGGTGTAATCACAAGATTCTAATATTAAAAGTTTTGAATCTACTAAAAGTGAATTTCTGTCACAGAATCTCTGTGCCCTACTTATATTTACTAATAATAACAACGGAGCATGTTCAACAAAATAATATACAATAAAGTAAATAGTTAAGTCTTTTTTTTTGCGTAAAAAACAGTGTAGGTAAAGTTATGGATTGCAACATGGTTTTAAAATCACAGAATCCGGTTTAAAATCTCAATATTCTACAATTAAAAGTTTTGAATTAATGTACTAAAAGTCAGAAGTTCTGCGTCATAGAATCTCTTTGTGCCTACTTGTATTTACCACTAGTAACAAAAGAGCATGTTCAACAAAATAATATACAGTAAAGTAAATAGTGATACCATTTTTTTCTTAGAGTCAGAACAGTATTAAAGCCGTGGAGTACGACATCAGGTTTTCATTAAAAACTGTACTTCGTACTTTAGTAAGCGAAGGGAGTATGTATCCTTGTAAATGTGCTCTGATTGTCACTTAATTGTGGATTCAAGAGAAAAGGAACTATACTTGTTGGAAATTCATCAAGTTATTCACTGGAGCTCAATGTTGATGGGTATGGTCTGCAAATACAGTCCACATATTGAAGTTATATTCTTCATAACAAATATCTGTTGTCCATGTAAACAGTTGCCAAACGCTTGTTGGTAGGGTCATACATGCTTTCAATCCAAAGGATGTGAAACTGTACAAGAAAAGCTCATCTCCACATAGCTTTCTCAAAAGAGAGAATCAATTGCTGTCACTAATACTTGGAACAAGTTATGATTTTTATCTAACTAGCTGGTATATAGAATTGACCTACTGCTTCAAAGAAAGTGGTTCTAGGTCATCTTTGATTATGAGGAACTCTAAAAAGTGTTCAAGTTGTAGCCATGCTGTAACCAAGGATTGCTTATTTGCTACCCATAACCCTTATTTGAAGAATAGCTCATGCTATTGTGTGTTAGCGAGCCATCTCTTTGCTCGTTACTAGTTCAATCAATTCCACAAATTCTGTATATGTATCTGTCTAGGGAGGGCCTTCTTCACGCACTTTTTAGTTCTGCTAGCTCTCTTGCTTCCATGTTAATATTTTATGGTTTATACAAGTTTGAGACTGTTTGATGTTACTAAGAAGAGCCTTATTAGTTGGAAGATTATTTTTCTGATCAACATAAGAAACCAAACCAAACATGTTTTCTCCCCAGTATCTCGTGTTATCCATTTTCTGGTTCTCTCTCTCATCTCCTCTCTGAACCGAAAAAGAATATGATGGAGAAAAATAAAGTAAGTCTGCCTTGTTTTCTTTCTAGTACACAATTTGTCAACCAATGGATGCTGTCTACCAAACTCAATGTATCCAGAAGACCATGTGCGGAATATCAGTCAACATTGAAAACGATCATGTCTAAAATGCTAAATCAACGATTCAGGTTCCCTTTCAAATAGCAATCATACTTTCCATTGAATTTCCAGCTAGATCAAGACTAATTGAAGGTATAGAGAAGATATAGGCAAGATATAGGGATTTGGTTGTTGGGTTTGATGAGTATGTGTGAAGTGGCCGGAGATTTGGTTGTTGTCACTTTTGCTGAATGTCCCTCAAGGTGAGAGTTCTTTCATTTAAATAAAGAAAACTTTTGATTTACATCCCTAAAAATCTGCAATATATCCCTAAAGATCTGCTAAAAATCTGCTATAATATCCCTAAAAATCTGCTATAGAAATATATATACCATAATTACAATATATCTTTAGATATACCATAATTACAATATATCCTTAAAGATCTGCTATAATATCCCTAAAAATCTGCTACAAAAATATATATATCATAATTACAATATATCTTTAAATATATCATAATTACAATATATCCCTAAAGATCTGCTATATATCTCTAAGAATCTGCTATATATCCC
>CATIWR010476742.1:0-11967 GCA_949677035.1 Omphalea diandra | reverse complement strand
AACCACTACACCGCGTTGTCTTTGACCCCCACCCATAGTAATCTATATATATATATATATATATATATATATATATATATATATATATATATCTGTGTGTGTGTTTAATTAGAAAAATTTTTTTAGACATAAAAGATAATAATAAAATAATATAATTTAAGTTTAAAAATTTTTAAATTATACAATTAAATTAATGGATTAATTAATTAATTGGTTACTACAATCTTTTATTATTTAAAATAAATTTAAAAATTAATTATATTCATACAAATGTAAAAGTTTTTATTATTAAATAAAAATTTCTCCTATTTTTTAGCATTGTTTTTTTTTAAAAAAAAACAACATTAATATCATGTCTATTAAAGAAAAATCACTTTTAATTATTGAGATTAATAAACTAACTCTTGCACTAAAAAAAATGAAATATTGGTACTTGAAAAAGGATTAATAGAAAGTTAGTTTGAACATATATATATATATAGGAGATAAACAACTGTAAAATATCATATTGATGGATAATGAAGTTAAGATTTTTTTTTTTTATGTTATAATTTCTGTTATAGATTTTATTCATTGATTTTTCATATTAAAATATTTTATTATTTTTATAGAAAACAAAAATATAGATAGCAATGTTCAATTATGCAATTGAATAATTCAAGAATTTTTTTGAGAATGAAAAAACTTACACCATTTTTAATGAAGTGATAAAAAAATATCAATGTCATTTTCATTAATGCGAATAAAAAATAAAGTTTTTTTGACTTCTTTCACAATTGTTATAATGATATTTTATAAAAGAGTCATATCATGTAACTTTATTCTTTTAACAAACTTGAGAACCAAGTAGAAAGTCCATAATTTTTAGGTATTAAATTTTTATACATTTTTTGTTTTATCTTATATATTATAAAAAAATAAATTATTATATTTTATATGTTTTTAGATTTTTCCAGTATAGTTCTTCGTATCAAACTACAATTAATATTTTAGGCGAAAATAGAGTATTTAAGAAAAGAGAAATCATAATTGTTAATTTTGACTATGAATAATATTTTTACTTGAATTTTTTATTTAATGATATGTATTTTTATATTTAAATATTTTATAATTACATATTCAAAATAATGCAAGTAATTTTATAGGAAAATTTAGCAGAAAATGAAGAAATACTAATTGAAGAAAAGATTTAGAATCATCCAATTATAATTTTGTCAAATTGCAAATTTTGATTTTATAATGATAATTTATTTTTATTATAGATAAATTTAATATATAATCTAAAATGTTAAATTTTTTATATATTTTTTATGAAATTAAATATTCTATAATTGTTAGTTTAAACTCTAATAGTATTCTTTGTTTAAAAAATAATGAAAAAAGAAAATTTTATATTAAAAATGTGACTTATAAAAAACTAATTCTCTCATAAAGGTAAAATTTTATTATATATTAAAATTTTTAAATATATTAATAAATAGAAATATTATCCTAATATTATTTTGACTTTTAATTTTTACATCAAATATATATATATATATATAT
Source organism: Omphalea diandra (assembly GCA_949677035.1). Classification (NCBI taxonomy): domain Eukaryota; kingdom Viridiplantae; phylum Streptophyta; class Magnoliopsida; order Malpighiales; family Euphorbiaceae; genus Omphalea; species Omphalea diandra. The sequence goes on along the minus strand of CATIWR010476742.1, from coordinate 10,422 downwards.
ATATATATATTCATAATAAGTGATGAAACACCATTTTGTCCTAAATTTATTTTTTTCATTTATTTTTTAATAAAAATTATATTTATTAAAAAGTTTATTTTATGTGTATTTTAAAATTTTAATTTTTTTTATAGTTTTGCATAATTTATTCTATTTATTTGTATGAATATAAAATTAAAAAATTCACATGTTTAATAATTATTTTATTCATATATCTAATAATTATTTTAATTACGTCAAAAGTAGTCAAAGAAAATAGGGAGTGATCTCAGCTCCGCCACCTCATTTTTTTTTTCTCTCTCTCGTCTCATTTAGATATCAATTTTTAGTTATTTTAGCCAAAAATTAGTCTCTTTTTTTTAAAAAATTTTTTGTTTGTCACTTGTAAATTATTTCAGATCTTACTATATTTATATATCTAAATATTAGATTTGTTGCTTTTATATCTTCATGAATGCAAATTTAATAATTGTGTGTATTTTTATTTTATTTTTATCATTCTTTTCAAAGTTATATGTTTTTTCTTCATAAAAATTTATTTTCTCTTTATAAAATTTTCTTTTGATTCCTGAATTTTTCTGATTTGCTTTTTGATAGTTGATTTCAACTTACTAATGATAATCAAACTATTTGGCATGAATTAGCATACTCGCATAGTTTGTAGCATGTAGCGCCAGAGGCGTTTTGAGGCCCATTTAAGAGCACAATAGGTCCATGTATACCTTGTCTCATAATCACCGAGCTTCTTGACGAGATAGTAAAAAGCTCTTTCCTTCCTACTCGTTTCATCTTGCTAATCTGGCTATTTCCAAACCTTTCCTTCCCATTCTCAATCGAGGACTTCTCCATTCATGCGATTCCCAGCTTATTTTACATATATATATATATATTCCAATTTAAAAATAATGAGAGTCAATTTATAATTTTAGTAATCACCGAGTTAAACATATTTTTCGCCTAATTACAATTTTAAGTGCTTAGTTAAGAGGATATCATGGATAACTTTCACTTTTTCTCTATTTCCATGTTTCTTAATGTATCATTATTATCATCATATTTGTAAATCAAGTTGTATATTTCTTTAATTTTTCATTGAATAAAAAGCAAATAGAGAGTAAGAGCCATTACTGAGTGAGTTCGACTAATGCTAAGCATGGTTCTTGAGATTTTCCGAACCTAATTAAAAATCGGACTAAAATAAATATTGGACCGAATATATAAAAGAAGGACCAAGACTGGACCAAAACCGAACTGATATTAATTTTAAATCGGTCCCGGTCTCGGTCTTCTTTAAGAGCTGTATCGAGGACCAGACCGAAACTGAACCGAAACCAAACTGAAAATATATATATATATATATATATATATATATATATATATATATATATATATATGTTTAAATAAAAATATATAAATTAAATATTATAAATATATTATATATTTATACACTTGAATATTACTTAATATAATTCTTTTTATAATTATAAAATTATATTTTTATTAATTTTATGCATTCGAAATAAATAATTTTATGTTATAACATATTCTCTAATATTTTAAAAAATAATTTATATGGACAAAATGTATTAAAATAATTATAATTATGAAATTTTTTTAAAAAATAAATTTAAGATCAAACCAAAACGAACTAATATTTAGCCCAATCCAGTCTCAATATTTTATTTGTTCGGTCCAGTCCCGATCCTTCAATTTTTGAAGGACTGATCCTTCGATCCGATTCCGAAATTTTTCAAAACCCGGAATCAGGACCGGACCGATCACCTATAATTTTGACAACAAATAAGAATTATATGCTAATTCCTAGTGTTTGAAGAATTTGATCGAATCCATTAGTTGAATTATTAAAATAAAAATTAATTAACATTTTGGTTTGATTATGTATTAAAATTCGATTAATTAAAATATATATATATATATATATATATATATATATATATATATATATATATATATATATATAATTAGCTTGTTGAGTATTTATCCATAATGTCCACAAAATTAGTTAGCATTAGTTAAAACTTTAATTTAAATATTCAACGCGTTAAAAAATCTTTTAAGCGAATTCTATTAAGTCAAAGTTATAACTTTTGTGTGCTTCATATTTTTTTTTCCCCCAAAATATTAATGCAAAAATTAACTAAGCACTCAATGCGTTAAAAAAAAAAAAACTATTAAACGAATTCAATTATGAACATCACAGTTATAACTAAGGCAATGTGGTTTAATTTTTTTCCCAAAAACTAAAATTCATTAATTTAATATTATAGTAAAAAACAAAAAGCTAAATTCCCAATTTTGTGTGTAAATTCAAAGTTTATACACAATTGTATAAAGATGAATTTATGAATAAGCTAAACCAAATTAATTTTTGTTATACATAATTCCAGTATTTCATGTTCTCATAAGGCAGGATTTGTATTGAATTAATTATGGTTTTGTCAAAAAAATTTAAAACCACCCTTTATACTAAATAACTGTAATCTTGAACATCTCTCGAAAATGTTCAATTTAGCCCAACACAAAATTAATTCAACCTCATTTGTTCCAATTGTCCACTTATTTCAAAGTACTCAGGGTAATCTAATGTTTGTATTAAATAGAGAATTTTTTTTATTTTCAGTACTTTAAAGGATGAGGATTTGCTTCCTTCTCACTAATATCGATTATATCATAATATTCGCCTCTAGACGGAAAGAATTACGAAGTTTAGCGGAAATAACACTAACTTATTATTCTTTCTAACTAATTCATAATTAATTCTATTTTCAGCCAAAGTTACTTATATAAAATAGATGCAAAATATGCAGTACAGTAGAAGGAAATTGCTGTATGTGAAAAAAAAAATAATATTCCAACACATTTATTTTTAGAAATTTAACTTAGTATTATTGCAGGCTGAATTACAAATAACGCTCTGAGGCACCTCTCTCTCTCTCTCTCTCTCTCTCTATCTCTCTCTCTCTCTCTCTATATATATATATATATATATCTTAACCAATAAATCTTAACCAAAAAAAAAGAAAAAACAAAGGCATGCAAAACATAATCCTATAGAATAGAGAATATAATGGATAAAAAGGCATGCGAATTTTAATAGAATAGTGATTTGAAAATACTAAATTTCAACGTTTAGTTTACCTTAAGATATTACATTCTTCAAAAAAGCTATTCATAGATCAATAAATCCACCTTTTCTTTTTTATCTATATAAAAATATAATTTTTTATTTCAAAAAATAAAAAATTTACATTCTCATAATCATTAAAATTGATAAAATTATTGAATATACATAAATCAATATATCCTTAAGTATTATAATATATAAATATATATATAACTTTCTACATATTTTTGTTTAGTAAATAAAATTTATATACTTTATTTAATAAAATTCTAATTTAATAATTAATTATTATAAAATAAAATGAAACTCATATTGTAAAAATTTTTTAATTACACAATATTTTATGTGAACATAATTAATAATTTATATATTGTGTAATAGCACTAGCTATTATATTTCTAGTCATTTTTATGATGCATCTTATTTAATAGTAGTCGATAAATATATAATCATGACTTAACTATTATTATCTAGAAAAAATAATTTTCAATAGCTCTTATTTCATATTTAGACACTTTAAAGACTTTGATACAATTGTATAAATTAATTAAATGAAATACAATTATATGACAGATATAATAATAATTTTAAAACTTTTTATATACAACAATAATCTTATATTCTAAAAACAAATTTATATCCAACCAAACGACCAAACAATAATCTTACATTCTAAAATTACTTTTTTTTAAAAATGTCCTCAAATTATTTACTTAAAAATTTAATTTTCTATAAAAATGATTCCAAATAAGAATATTAAATTCTATCAAGCAAATGCTTCTGAAATTTTTTATCAAATGATAATGAAAGATCAAACATCTCCACAACGACAAATCATATAATAATTCTGAAACATAAAAAAAAAAAAAAGAGTTTCATCTCTCACAAAATATGTGAGATCTACATTCCATATCAAGAAGTAAACCTCATATATATATGAGCACTATTTTCAACCAAAATCTCTAATATCTCCCTACCTTCACTGCCATTTCCTTCAACACTATCATTACCATCACCATATCAACAAATAAATTTAAACAGTAAGCAATTCAAACAAATTCCAAACAATACATCCAGAAACAACAAGTGAAAATTAAAAAAAATACACCGGTTTCTTGTGGTTTTTCGTCGATCAATTAACGAACACATCCTCTGAGGAAAATTCATTGAATTCAGTCCCCATAGGACCCAAAAAAATATAAATAGATATGAATTTATAGCTATCTAACTGCTTTTCATGGAATTGTAATTAAACTGAATGAAAAAGAAGTTGAAAGGCCAGAAATAGGCCACTTTTCCCGAAACAAAATATCAATCACACCACAAGAGGCCCAATATTTCTTAGGCTAGAACCAAATTCAAGCTTCAATGACAGCGTAAAAAAGTCAGCATCAAAAGAAAAATACTAATCCCATCCTGCACTTAATTCTCTCATTTCTTATGATTTTCTTCCCTTAGTTTAGTTGTGATTTAATTTGCAATTTAGGTTAAGAGATTCTAATTGCACTCCCTCTTTTTTTTTTTTTTTTTTTTTTATAATGTTAAAAAAATGAGTTATTCTGTTTAACGAAACATTTATTAAAAGATTTTAATAATTTCCTCAAAATGACGGACGGAATTGGAAATTAAGCAAAAATGAAGAGATAATCGTAATTTTTCTAAATTATATATTAAATTTATATAATTCTTTAATAATATATATTAAATATGGCATTTGATGATTAAAATATTAAACAATATAATAAAACTAAATATGTTAATTACAAATAAAATTTCCTTAAAACATCTCAATGGATCTAGCTATTCATCACACACGTTTGTGTTATATCCAGTTAAGGATGAGAGATCGAACTCAGATCTAATCAGCAAACGGATCTAAGGGCTTATGCGTTGGGCATGTTATTATGAATGATTTCACTCACAAGGATCATTGCTGTGAGATCAATCCTTTAACACCATAAAGCTATCCACTCCTCCACCAAAGAAGAGAATAATTAAAGAAAATATCACAAAATAAGCAAAAATCAAGAAACATAAAAGCATACCTTACAAAATTAAATTAACAACAAGAAATGAGAGAAGTAAGGGAAAGGAAGGGGATAGAGGAAATCAGTGGAATGGGCGGTATTGGCAAGAAAAATTCTCTTGCAATTTGTTTTACAAGATTTGATTAAGTTCTTACCAATCCGCCCATGTCCAAAGACTTTATCCACTTCCCCGTCTTTCCCCCTCTGCCTCAGTTGCTTTGGCCTGTTACTGTATATGAGAAGATAAGCTCAAAAGCTTCGACTTCTGGAGCATCTCGTAAGGAAAAAAGATACCCGTGAGCTGGCCATCTGTCCTTTTCAAGACCATGACAACGTGTGCCGCACGTTGTTAACCTCACTCGTGTAAGGCCTTTTTCTTTTATTTTAATTTTTTTTTACAAAATTACTATTTCAACCATATTGTATGTCAATATTAATTGGGCCGTCTCTCCTTTCCTCAATTTAATTATGTAGCTTGCACGTACCAAATTTAACTTGAGTGATTGGGTATATAATTAAGAGTTATGGGTTTTTTAGTCAATTAATTCATCCCCCATTATCTATAATAAAAAATTTTTGATTATGTAGCTCCGAGGTTTGACAATGTTAATACAATAATAGCCCTTTTATTAGAGATAAAGAGTTCATTGTTAATTTGATGTGAGAATATTAAAGGTATTTTTCTTTAATATGTTATTTAATAATTTGTTATATATATATTATTTTTTTATAATTTATAATTTAATAGTTTTTCCAATATATTTTATTTACAACTTTTTAAATTATATAATTTTATATGTCAAATAATTAATCTAATAAATGACAAACTATTATTTTAAATAAATTCTAAATTTGACACTTAATATGTTATCTCTCAAAAATTTCGGAGACTAAAATTAATTATGTATATTGATTACTTTATCCTTTATCCTTTATTATCGTGAGATTAACTAATCCTTTTGTCATTAAATATAAATTTATATGAAATAATTGTAATATTCTTATTTTCATTTTAAATTTATCTTTTTTTTTTTTAATTAATCCTTCCTCTTTCACCCTCCTTTCCACCTCCATAATCAATTTCACCCTCCTTTCCACCTCCATAATCAATCTCACAATAAGATTTTCACACGTTTCACCTTTAAATTTGACCATTTTGTGATCATATTATTCTCTTAATCTAAATTTTCAAGTCTCTTTGTTAAAATCAACTCAGTCGGAAAGAGTCTAGATAATTTAAAGAGAGAAAATATTGTAATTTAATAAGCAAAACCATACCAAACAAAAAATGAAGCAAACCAAGTAACAATACATGATATAAGTTATAATTCAAGTAATTAAATAGCTCTTAACATCCAATCTTGCAAGACAAAATTCCGTAAAAGTGAAATGACTACGAAACCCACCTCCATTCTTGGCAGCTCCAAAATCTTGATTTATAAAGGCGACAACAATTGATAGACACTGTTCAAAAATTAGTCGAACACTAAGCAAAAACCAACCAGAGCAAAGGCTTTCATTAATCATCATTATACTAAACAGCTCATTAATCACCATTGTACTAAACAGATATTTAGAAGGGATCCTTTCCTTATTATCACATAATTGGCTTACCATTTTAAAAAGATTATGCACAAAAGATCTCACTATTATTCAGGGGATTAACGTTACAAGATTCTAACCTTATGTATAGCAGTCCTTTAATATAAAAGGGACCTCAATGGTCCAATGTTCCATTATATCCATCTATCTTCTCCTTTGTCTAGAGTTATCTTGATTGTTATCAATTGGTGCAGTAAGTGTAGAATGAAACTCTCCCATAACTACCACTTACCAATAGCTAGCATTACTCCGCAACAGAAGTCTTAATGAATCTAATTTTTTGGAACCTCCGACTACCTAGCGTTGCCCTTTACTGGGAATTAAAATCAAACAAATCCCATTACCAACCCTAGCAATAGCAACTGGGCCACTCGCGAAAATCAGACCTGGGCTCTTGGATTTTAATGCTACTATAGCTAGGAACCCCCTTCACGCATACTAAACCCTGCCCAATGATTCAACGCAATCAGCATCCCAAGAAAGAGTTGTGATAGCAACAATCCCCTTTAACTTAGAGATGCCCCCCAAACAAACCTAAATGACTAATATACTCATCTCTATAATAAATGAATTTAAAATAAGTATGGTTGATGAACTATAAAGTTTTATGGCTTTTTTTTACAGGAATATTCACAGGAGGTAATAATTAGTAGCCAAGAGAAAGAGGCTGAACTATTAAGGAAATGAAAGGACAAGGAAAATATCATACTTGTTTAGGATGTAGCCGAACAAAGAGAAATTGATTGGATATCCATAAGGCAGACAGAGAGAAAGGATGAATGAAGCACCTGGGGCACAAAACTAGCGAGCAAGGCAAACAAAGAGCCCACTATGGAAGAACACTTCAAGAAGTGCGACATAACAAATATATTGAGGAAGCTATACAAAAGCTCAAAGGAAGAAGGTAGAGCAAGGACTTTGGAGTAAACTAAAGCCCCCTAGTACCAAACATCCTCGATTAGGCTACGTCGAAAAATTCAAAATGTCGAACATTGAGTCTTATTCGGGAAAAAAAAAAAAAAAGTTCTTAAAGTGCACCTCTCTATATTCAGAGACTATTAACTTACAAACGTATTCCCACCTTGTGTTATGTAATACATTTTCCACTACTTTACAGGGAATGGCACAGGAATGGTATCGCAACCTAGTTGAAAGATCGATAGAAAATTTTTAGCCACTAGATAACCTTTTAAGAGCCATATTCATCACCTGTATAAATGCAAAGAAAACTTTAGTAGACTTGCATGAGATAATAAGAATGGAGAATGAGTTGATATAAGAATATGTTGATCACTTTAATGAAACTATTATCCACATAGATCACCTAAACTTTGAGATGACTACTGATGCAATGAAGAAAAATTATAGATTAGGTAAATTATTCAAATCCTTGCATTTGCAGTCACCTAACTTGTATGAGGATCTTATTGCAAGGGCTGGATTATAAATGAGCCCAAATGAAGATTGGTAGTCCCAAAGGGTAAGAACCCAACCCAGTAATCACAGTAGAAGCCAAACAGAGTCTAGGCTGATAGAGAATTAGGAAGAAATAAGGCACCAGGAGAATAGGCAACAAAAGAGGTGAACATTATACTTTCTTAAATGCCCCTAAAAAAAAAAAAAATCTTACTTTAGATTTACCAAAAAGGAGAAGAGGTACAGAGGCCCTTAGGTTGAGCATAAAATATGCTAATACTAGGAACAAAATGAAACACTACAAGTCCCATTCATCATTATTGCTTATTGGAACATTCATTGCAAACTACCTCAAAAGCTTAGAAATGTTGCTGAATTTTATAGGGCAATTATGGGTTTAAAGCTCTAATTTATGATAGCCTAACCATTGAATGTTTAAGAGGAATTAGAATGATTTCTTAATGAAGCATGAAATGGAAAGGAATGGATGGCTAAAGGACCTTTTTAATGAGAGGAAAAGTTAGGCACTTGTTTATTTGCATTGCACCTTTTAGTTGGTATGGTTTTTACTCAATGAAGTAAGGGAATGCATGCTTATCTTGATGGTTATGTTTAGTTTATAAGTACACTCAAGTAATTTATTGAGCAAAATGAGAGCAATGAAAAATAAGAGGAATTAGAATGATTTCTTAATGAAACATGGTATGGAAAGGAATGGATGGCTAAAGGACCTTGTTAATGAAAGGAAAAGTTAGGCACTTGTTTATTTGCATTGCACCTTTTAGTTGGTATGGTTTTTACTCAATGAAGTAAGGGAATGCATGCTTATCTTGATGGTTATGTTTAGTTTATAAGTATGCTTAACTAATTTATTGAGCAATATGAGAGCAATGAAAATAAGATTCAAAAAGAGTTCATAATTGATTGTGATTCAAACAGTAAAGTGCTTAAATGCATATTACAATTTAAGCGGGAGAAATAATTGAACAAGTCTACATGAAATCAATATTTAAGTTAGTCTAGAATGAGATTGTGTATGTGGTATTGTCATGTTATACTCTAATTGAATTGGAAAGGGAAGCAACAACTAATGAAATTAGTATTGAAAAACAAAAAATACTTGAGAATGCATAGTGAATGATTTGTACCATAAGGATTTCATATATAATGTCGAGTTTAAAGAAAACAGTGAATATTTAAGCTGCAATTGCAAGAAATTTGAATTTAAAGGAACATTTTGCTACCATATATTCTAAGTGGTCTATGAAAGAAAGCATATAAGATGTTTTAATAGTAGAGCACTGAATCCATAAACTTATGCATGAGTTTTGTATCATTCTCATTATCACTAAGGATTCCTACAACTAGCCATTGATGAGCATTTGAAAATTCATTGGTGCGAACTATCCTTAATTGGAGTGAGAAATTAGTTTTTACTTTATTTTTATTTTTTACTTTTAAATTAGGTAATAATTATCTTTTAATCTCAAAGAAGTTTTGTCACATTAACATTTTATTTTGGCTTTATATATATATATATATATATATATATATATTACTATTGTTGTTGTTTGCTGTTTGGGAAGAAAATTATGCCTTGAAAAATTATTATTGTTTGCTGGCTAGTTATTGTTTGGGGAGATATGATATTCGTGTGATGTTCAAATTATGTTCGTGTAACGTTCAATAATGTTATTGTTTAATCTTATGGGATAAAAATTTATATTATATTATATTATCGTGAGTTGTAATATCGCAGTTTGGAGTTAGATATTTATTTTTAAATTTTAGATTGGTGCAAGTATAATTTGACATTTAAAAAAATATTACTTTAGGTAATGTACGTGTGGACCGCATTGTTAACAACAGATAAAATTTATGATATTTGAAAATCAGCGATATATGAACGGTGTTTATTAAATAGGTGAAATTTGGTAAAAATCTCCAAATCGTTGAACCAGTATTTTATATATATATATATATATATAAAGAGAGAGAGAGAGATTTTAAATTATTTTAAAATTGTTATTTTAGTTGAATTCAAATAAGAAACAATCTATAGAATCATTTGAATATATTATTTATTTATTATTCAATTCAGTTTATTTAATATTTGAACTCATTTCTAATATAAATTATTTTTCTCAAATATAAAATTTTATTATTTTAAAATTAAAATAATATTTGTTTTAATAATTTATTCATATATATATATATATATATATATATATA
>CATIWR010476735.1:0-25123 GCA_949677035.1 Omphalea diandra | reverse complement strand
AATTAACTAATAAATTACATATATAATTTAAAATTTTACATAATAACATTATAATATAATAACATATATATTACTATAAAATTTATGGTAAAAATTTCCTACAAACATATATACGTTGATAAATATTTAAATAATGTATAGTATTTATATAACTAATGAAACAACCATATACATTTATACCAAAAGAAAAAAAAAAAATTATCTGCTTACACTAAGTGTATATAATCACACATGTCAAGTCAATATAATAATTACATGTAAACTATAAATCTAGACTCAGTTTGATGTAATTTTTTATTTTTTTATTTTTTGAAAAAAATTTAAAAATTAAAATTTGTAGTTTTTTATTTTTTTATTTCCAATAATATTTGTTGACAATTATTCCGCAAATATTTATTGACAAATATAAAATAATGTTGAAAAACATTGTTTTAAAAGTGTTTTATAGTGCTTATTTTTTTTAAAACTAAAAAAAATAAAAATAAAACGGAAAACTCTAATGATGCTAAACGTACATTTAAGCACCAGCCAGTTTATAAAATGACAACAGCTCTAAGAAGAAAGGTCCTTTGTAGTTGCTGCCTTCCTCAGAGAAACATGTCCAATACAATATTCTTGGAGAGGAAAAGTGTTGAATCTAAAGAAGTGGTACAACCGCTTATTGTACATATCGTATAATGAACTACTGCATCCTCATAATGCAACATTTCCACCATTACAATTCTTTTTCCCCAAAGAGACTTATGTGGTTCAATTGTATATCTGCCTTCAATTATGTACTCAACAGACAGGGCATGCACCTCTCCCCAGATCCGTAGAAACTTCTTCCAGGATTTCTATGATGGATGAAAATGAAGGCTCTGGATTGGGATCTTTACTAATGCAATGCTCTATTAACCTACAAATAATATCTTTCTGTTGAATTTTCCTCAATAAGAGAAATAATAGCACTATTTCAAGAATAGTTCATGATTGCATATTGCAATTACAAATAATAAGCAATTAGAGGTGTTATATCAGGGGCATAAGAAAATATGCCTCCTAATGTAACACCTTTAACTGGTTATCATCTTTTTATTTAAGTGTTAGGATTTGTCTTAACTTCTTATTTGCTTTAGAATTCTAAATTTTTACAGACTTTTAATTTGGTTTTGACTTGGTAAATAAGTAAATAGAATTCAGTGTAGGCACTTATAGGTTTTAGCCTGTGGGGAAAGAGTTTACGTCGAAAAAATGTATGTATTTTGGATTGCATATAGTAACAACCATCTGTTACTCTTACCCTCATATCCATTTTATTGTATAGTATTTTAATGTGTGATTTTGTACTCTCATTTGAATTGGATACAGTTTGAAATTTGTCCATTGTATCTGTAATCTATATTGTAATAAATTATTTGATCGTCTTGAACCTTGTGAATAAGTGAATCATGTAAATTATCATGTTTTTTTTGTCTATTTTCGTTCATGAATTAATTTTCACATCAATTAAAGTTTTCTCGCTTTCGCTGCGACTAATAAAAGGAATAGTTGGAACGAATTTTGTTCAAAATAAAGAAAGTTGAGCTTGAAAAAAAAAATCGAATTTTGGTATTGATGGAGATTCAAGAAAATTAGAGAAACAATTTAATATTGATGGAATTTGATCCGGAGTAGAAAAGTTTGTCTCAAATTCCTATTTAGTTTAGGATTCCTAATTTTTAGATACTTTCTATTTAGTTATGATTTGATAAATAAATATAGATTTTTCCTATAAATAAAATTTAGTTATAGAGATCTATAGGTTTTAACCCAATAGCTTTGGGTTTTCACGGAGAATTTATGCTAGAGAGATGTACGTGTTTTTGCGTTGTAGTTGCAACTACTGTCTCTCACTATTGCTTTAGCATTGATGTAGTTGGAAAGTATTTTGATGCATGATTTCATGCTGTCGTTTTAGTTAGATACCAGCTTGGGTGTTCCTCAATATAATGAATTATTGATCATCTTGAGTTTTGTGCCTATAACTCTATAAAGGTGAACCACATAAATTATTATATATATATTTTTTTATCTATGCTTTATGAATTAATTTCTCCACATCAATCAAAGTTTTGCTTGTTTTTAGTGATGCTAACCATAAAAATAGAAGTATAATTAAAGTATAATGAAATTTAAGATAAAAAATGAGTTCACTTACTGTCGAATTCTTTTAGGACAACGGCTTATCTGAAACTTGGGTTCAAAATCAACTGATTTGAGATGTACGAAGTCTAAGTTGGTGTTGGTCATCAGATGCCTTCCTTCCAGCATCTGCAACACATTGATTTTTCACACTCAAATGGCATTCACCAATGATCATCTTCACGAGATCATTAAGAAAATAATAAAGGGAATAATATCATCCGAAATTATTATAAAAAAATGAAACTAAAAAAAATCTATTATTTTTTTGATTTTCTTGCCAGGTAATCAAAATTGGATGATAATCATCACATTGACAAAGAAACGTTTGGAAGTATCCTTGTTATCACTTCGCAAAGTTGCACATCTGAAGTTTTTGCATGATAATTAGGCTTTGCGAATATCAAAATCATCTTTAGAACAAGACAATGATGTCAAATTATCTCACATTTACCTGATAAAATATGAACCCAAATCTGCAAATATCTTTCCTTGTATCGTTTGATTGGTTGCTGGTACTGCTGGGATCATCCTTTCTTTGGCCTTGAAAGATAAAAATGTTCTTAAGATGCAGTACCAATATTAAGTATGACTAGCAAAAAACAAAATGGCAGTTACATACACTTATCTTGATTAGGATGAATTTGTTTGTACAACATTTGAACCCAGTATTCGCCAATCTTCAAGTGGTCAGCTTCGTCCTGTAACAAGTTTCTGCATTCAAAAAGAAGCCCATCATTGAGTAACCCTATGCAAGCAAATATGTTTTTTTTATGTCCTCTTTCAAGAATGAATATAGAAGGGTTAATCAAAGAAATGTATAAGAGGCAAAAACATCTGTAATAGAAGGAAAATTACAAGAAACTTCAAAGGGTATAACATATTTAATACATTGGATCTTACTGTTTAAAAATTTATGCAATGTAGAACCTGTAGATCTCTAATAGCAGCATAGCATGACACTTCAAATTGAGATTCAATAATATACAATTTAGAATACTTCAGTACTCTGTCCTTAAATTTTAAGGTTTAGGTTTTTTGTCCCCCGAACTGTGATATTTTAGAACACTTTAATCCCTTCAATCCACACATGTTTATCTACATGTTTTTAGTGCAATAATAGACATGTTTTTTTTCTAAAAAAAAGACATTTTCTATGCCTGTGGCAGAACAAAAACCAATATACTGTATTTCTTAAAACTGTAGGCATCTGAATGAAAACTACCCAAACTAAAAATGGAAAATTACCCTGTCAGTTTTTTTCGAATCGAGACTGAACGGAAATTATAAGAAATATTGATTCAGTTACCTGAAAAATCACTCTAAAAAAATTTCAGTAGAATATTTTTTATAAGAAATATATAAATAATATATTTTCATTAGATGTAGTTGGTTCGTTTAATCAGTGGCTTTTTAATAAACAAATTAAAAACCACACTGAAAATCGAAAATCTTTAAAATGAAAACCGCAACTGAAATCACTGGACCAGTTATTCGGTTTTTTCAATTAGGTTTTGGTCAGTTTTCAGATGGGTTTCAGTTTATCACCCAATAGAACATTCGGTTATTCTGTGACCTCTCATTGAATTTTCAGTAGAACATTCTACTTTGATGCAAGGCTATGCTTCGCAATCCAGTGGAACCCAAAAAAAAAAAAAGAAAATTCGACTTCCAGCTACTTTGACACATCATGATAAACATGAATCCAAGCTTCATAGACTGCAGACTCACAGATTCCAACTACCATTTTTTCTTTGTTCTTTTATTCCAGGTTCACAATGAGTCTGCTGCCCATACAAAGAATGCATCCTGCCTTGGTATCATGTTTATTAGGTCAATAGTTAGGAAAAAAATGAGCATGTCATTTCAAATTCCATCTCATCAAAATACACCAGAAGAGAAAATTAAGGAAATTATATCTGGGGAATGAAATCTACCTGGGATCCAAATGATTGTGCACTATGGGGAAGGGTTTGTGCTCGTGCAGATAATTCATTCCTCTGCCAAAGTTTTAGACATAAGAGAAAAATCCATACTTGGTCTTTCACCAACAAAAAAAAAAAAAAAAAGGGGTTCCAGAATGTCATGATAGAAACGGAAAATGGATCATGAGAAATTCATTTTCCAGGTGCAAGGTCTAATCAATGTTATATTCACTAACATAGTTCGATATATTATTTGCCAACTGAAAAGACGAGAGAACTACAAACATAAGAAAGTAGAAATCATTTATAAAGGAATTTAAGTAGAAACCAAATTGTTATCGACAACAAAACATGATCACATAAACTATGACTCTTCAATTAAGTAGTTCACTTGCATTGGAAAAGGCTGTAAAAAGCAAAAATATGATGAAAGAAAATGAAATGCAAGCTAAAGAGAACTTAGACCGGGAAGTGTCTATCCAGAAGATAGAAACTTCTCTTTGAATTTTCTTTTTGGAACTTATTATATCTTAATAAACTTAACTGGGATGCCAACAATATCCATTGTCAGGGCAAGAAAAGGGGATTGAGATGCATGAATTGTAATAAGAATTTAAACACGGTGAAGCAATTGCTACCTAGCAATGTCAAGCGCATAGCGTAGAGCAGTTGGTAGATCAAGTCGGCCTTTTCTAGACAAGATATCATATAAATTCCCCTACATTAACACAAGCAACAAAAAGTCAGATAATCACGAACAAAATCTCAGCATAATTCAGAATACAAGGGCATGTGGACCTGATAATATTTGGTCATGAAAAGCTGTTCATTCCACATTAGTTTTACATCAGTATTGGATAATAAAATTTCTATCAAATGAATCAGGCATGCTCTCAAGTATACGGTGTTGACATAAGTCCTGTTCAATTTCCTGTTATGAAAAGAAAAAATTTTCAATGATAGTGTATATACTTGCCTTCTGTCTTCCGTCCATGCAACATAAGTTAGTTACCACCCAAAATCTAAGTACACCGATTATTCAGTAAAAGTTGTCCACGTTTGCAAACATTATTATAAGGAATACATTTAAGACAATCATCAAGAATTATAAAGACTTTCTGAAAAATCCTTAGACATATCAATCCATCTAAAGGTTTACAGGGAGAGAACAGATATTTTCATAGTTGGGAATACTTTTGATAGATGCTCCGTGATGAGAATCATCTCCTCTCCATGAACAATCGAACCAAGAAACTGCAATATATTAGGATGTCGAAGTTCTCGCAAGAGAGTGTTATCTTTGGCTGACAATATCCTGCATTACCGTCAACATGGAATTCTCACATAGCCTAGAATTATCGCAGTGTCTCTTTATTTACAAGCATAATTGAGTCAAAAAAATAATTTAAATAGATAAAACAAGTAAAGGGAAGGTACGGTTGGGCACACATTTTTACAGGATAGCAAATCTGACTCTTAATTATAGTTTTAACAACCCATGTCCCTCGCCACTTGACCTTGACAGATTCCCCATAGACTCCCTGATGATCATCATCATAAGAATTTCCTTAGCATGTTAATTTCACAAAGAAATATAGATTATCAATAACTAAACAGAAACAAGCATACAAACAGATTACATTACATGAATTCTTAGATAGCTGAAAAATACATTGAAAGCAGGAATAATTTCCAACATATATTATATGGTATCCATTGCTTTTCTAATGGTTGATTGGCTAACATATGTGAAAACCCTAAATGAGTTCCAAAAGATCTCAATTCAGGATACTTTCATCTACCTCTCAAGTAGCAAAGCAAAAAATAAAATATCAGATGCTGAACCGAATGAAATATCAAAAAAACTTGAGGTTAGCAGCATCAAACAATTCTCTACGGCATAAACCTGTTCAACTGTTGATGACTGATCTGTGTTCAGTTCTGAAATATCAAAATTCAATTCACTGGCGTCTTGTTCACGTCGAACTGTCTGCAGAAATAAAGAAGAAGCAGTGGAAAAACAAGGCGAGTGCCTTATAATGCCAACTGAAAATGACACAAGAAAGATAACCCATTACCATTGGCTGATCATTGATAAAATCTTTGCCTCCATGTACTTCCAGAATTCTACATATATCCCTATGTCCATACAGTCTAGCATCTGTCAAGGGCTTGATATTACAAAAGAACAATTTAATTAATCTTTGTCAAATTTCGTGATCATTATTATCAATTTTGATTAAAATCTCTTAAAGAATTTAATGGCATTATTGTGTAATAAGCAACTTTTTTTTTTTTCACAAAGGGAACATCAAAATGAATGGAAAATCCTAGAAACTTAAAAAAAAAAAAAAGAGACAAATTTAATGAACATACAATACATTTAATTCGCTTAGTAGTATTAATTTGAGTCTCATGGTCTATAAGCTTATAAGTTTAAATCCAAAAGAGAGTAATTCAGTAAAAGATAAATATAAATAAAAATTGATATAAATCGAAACAGCTCATGAATTGTTTTAGATCAGTTTGATAAATATTTAAAATCAACTCTATATTAATCATTATATGAGAGTGTCTTTGACATATAGGTCCAATACCAGCTTATATGTATTTATTTTCAGCTATCAAGAAATATAAATTATTTAGGAAATTTTTATGTAATTTTTATTTTTAAATTTTCTTATATGACTTTTTTTTCTTATACAATTTTAAATGGAGCTTCAATTTTTATAATTAAATTTACACCGTAGTCTTGAATATGTTGATTAGAAAGAGCTAAGCCAGGGCTTCAGACTGCTTTCTCCAACAACATAACAACATCTGAAAAGGGTCTATTTCAATAGAATAAAGAACGAGGGGACAATTTTTACCATGAAACTCTATGCCAAACATATTGTGAAAGAAGAAAATAGGGAGCAGGGAGAGAAAATCAATTACAGTGCGTTGCCAGCGGTCCTTGAGATTAACATTAGCTTTGTAGTGGAGAAGAAGCTCAACGATAGGAGCATGACCTTCACTGGCAGCAAGATGCAAGGCAGTCCTCTTGTCGTAGTCTTGGACATTAGGAGAAGTACCAGCTCTCAACATTTGGTTCAGTCCAACTCTATCCCCTCTTGACGCGAAGCTCAAGAAATTTCCAATCAATTGCATGTCAAAATCAACGGAGCTATTGTCATCTTCCATCTCATTCATCTTCTTTAGTGTTCTCTAACAAAAATCTGTAAAACCAGAGCAGAAAACAAAGGGAGGGGTTGGCTAGATGGACACGAGATAGATGTGGCCTGTAGAGACACGTTTTTTGGTGGGAAAATGGGCGGCTCTCCCTATGAGAAGTGTCTTTGGGCTCAACGGCCATTGTTGTTTTTTGTTTGATTTTTATTTTTCAGAAAATTCAAGAAATCTTAAATAATGACTTATTTGAAAGTTCTTGTTTGATTGTGACATGAATAAAACTAGAGCGGTCCATTGGACCAACATACTCAGATAAAGATAAAAGATAAATTGCAATAACACAAATTTCTTTTGATTTTTCTCACATTAATTCACAGAGTATTTTAAATTAATCGAGATTAAGTCTATTTTTGAAGGACTTTAAAGATGCATCTCACATAATAAAGAAATTAATTTAAGTATTTGTTCTAAGAATTAAACTCAAGAAAGAAATTATAAAGGGGATTTCACATGTTAGAGAAATATATTCTTACAAATGCTGACCCCAAAAATTAAAACCAAATGAATAAGTAAAAAATAAACTCCCTTAATTACTTGAACTAATCATGAAAGTTCATATTAAGAATTTTGCATCTATTTTATACGCCCATATGTAGAGATTATTCATTGCAGTCTACACTGAAAACCATAAATTAGTGATGGATTTACAAGTTTAAATTGAATGAGTTTGAGAACATGTTTTGGCGTTGTCAAGCATTCCAAATAATCTACCTAATTTTTGTAACTCTAGCTTAATATCACGAACATCATTACCACATTAGGAGGTTCAGGATCATTAATGTTATGTCATTAATTAAGAAACTTTGAAGAATTCAAAATGAAAGAAGATTTTATGAGTCTAATATTTTTGTGTCTTAAAAGATTCTTAAAAGGACTATTTATACAAGTTTCTAAGTCACTTTTTATTACTGACAAAATTATCCATAAATCAAGGTAAAATGAATAAAGAGTTTGAAGCAGGAACTTAAGAAGTAACTAGCACATGCTAATCCCCTCCCTCAAAATTAAGATGCCGGCAAAGAATTTAGTTTGAGTTTTTTTTTTTTTTTTTTACTAAGTCAGAAAATCTCTTAGGTGAATATGCTTTAGTAAGATATTTGCAATTTAATCAACAAATGCGATATTGAAGAGCTTGAGAGTGCCTTAAAGGAGATAATGACGAACAAAATGGCAATATATGTTCATTATATTTATGGAACACATCATCATTATGAGTAATTTGATAGCGTTTTGATTATCACAATGAAGGATGGTAGGAGAAGAGTGTGAAATGCCCATATATTTTAACAATTATCCGAGATATATAAAAGTTATGATGTAGCATTTGCAAGAGCTTGGTATTGAGATTCACTGCTAGAATGAGAAATAACTATTTGTTCTTTATTGCACTAAGAAATAAGTCAAGTGGGCTAGAAAAAATAATGATTAGTAATATTTCTTCTATCTATGAAATCACATGCCCAATCTACATCAAATAGTCGGTTAGTACTATAAGAGATTGAGATGAGAAATGAAGGCCATGAAATGAGGCACCTTTGACATAGCAAAGGATGTGAAGAACTGTAGCAAAATGAGGAGTAAAAGGTGTTGTTATGAATTGACTAACTAAATATACAACATTGGTTATCTTACCGTGTGACTAAGACTGCCATCTAGCTATTGATAATGGGTAGGATAGGTAAAAGGTGTGCCATCAATATTAATATCATCTTGACAGAAATCAATAGGTAAAAAAAAATAATTTACCCATTAGTGATTTGAGAACAAGATTTGGTGGATGGATTCGGGAAGTATTTGTATGCAAATTGCCTAAAGACTAAAGCACATTGAACCTCTTTCAGTTCACCAACCTAATCTCTCTATCAACTCACAAACAAGTTTAGACCAAGAAAGGGAGGGGCAGAAGATTAATTCCTGGATTGTGAATCATCATGACTAATCATCTTTCTTTTAAGGGCAATGATCGACAATGCCATTATCTAAGGTGAAACACGTTTGATGACATTAAATGTTCTACCATCTAATTACCAACCACAGAGCTTAGTGATAAGGCTACTCAAATTAGTAGTGGATCACCTTATTGTCCAGGCTTGCTAGCACACTTGTCGTATTACAGCCCTTCTTATTGCTAATTCCTTAGAAGCTTTATCATTTTTTTTTTATTATAAACCTATGCAGATAGCAATACTTCATTCGTATGTCTCAACGACTCCGCAGAGCATTAATATCAGAAGGACATCGAGCAGTTACTATATATATGTACATATCCCTGACCACATTCAAAATTCATTGTACCAAAGTTGCAAATTAAATGAAAAAATGTGTTCTAGTCAACTATTCTCCTTCTATATTTTCAGTTCTCTTCTGTTCTTGTTTGTCTCTTCATCTCATTATACTCCTCCAGCGAACAATCTTAGCACGGAACCAGCTCTTCCTGCTCATTCCCAGAAAGTTGTGGCCAAATCTGAGAAAGTTGCTTTGTCCTTGTACTATGAAGCTTTATGCCCTTTTTGCCAGAAGTTCATCGGTAAGCCGCTGGCAAAAGCCGTCAACACTGACCTAATTACCATTCTTGATCTCGAGCTAGTCCCGTGAGGTAATGCTATATTGCAACCCAACAACACCATCACTTGTCAAGTTAAAAAAAAAAAAAAACTGCACCTCCGTTTATGATTTTCATTAATTAGCTTTCTTTACTTAAATTAGACTCCCTGTTCGAATGTTACTAACCATTTTTATTTCCGGTATAATTTACAGCATAGTGAGGATGAATGCTACCTTAATGCCATCCATGCCTGTGTCCTCAACATCTGGCCTGATGTGGTAAGCCAATCTTAATTCCTCTCTACCTAGTTCCTAACATGTACAGAAACTTCATATCTTGGAAAGTGGACGTCACTATTCACTCTCCAGTAATAATTCTGTTAAAATCCCAAATGGATTCGGATCAATATGTTTCCAGCAAGATTTTTTTTTTTTTTGAAAAAAAGGTATTCAGCTTATCTATGGTGTTCAATTGCTATACAGAGCCAGCACTTTAACTTGATCGAGTGCATTGAAGAGCAATCTTCTGCTATTGGTCTTCAAGGTACAGCAGAATCGTCCTGGAAAATATGTGCCCAAAAATTGGGGATGCCTAGGAAACCCATTATGAAATGCTATAACAGCGGGCTGGGAACGAAGGTCTAATACATGTATTAAATACATTAATAATTAATCTAATGCAAATACTTCATGATCTTTTATCCAACATTCATATGATACGGCAGCAACAACATAATCCAAAACTAACTTTACTGATTCTGCTTCTATTTGATTTCCTGTTATTCCAATGACATTTTTCATGTTTCTGAATCTATATATATGTGCAGGAATATGATAATTTTGTAAAATTTGTCTGCAAGTCATACAAAGGCAAACCTGAACCCAAAGCATGCTATTCACATCCCACCACCTCAATTCCGAAGGTGAAGTCAGTCTGCCCTGCAAGTTTAGCATGGCGCAGCAGAAGAAGGTGGAGCCTCCAGCATGATTCTTTATTGGTTCTTCTTGCATCATCTTTCTCCAGGACCATACCAGAGCAGCACCATTTATAGTATAATAACTATTAACAGGCCAATCAATGTATAGATAGTGTTATGTTCCGCTTACAATGGTGAGGAACCTCTTTAATTTATATAAATGGCGTGACATCCACACGTCGTCTATAGCTTAGTGCTATATTTAGAATGACAGTTTTTGATCCTGAAAACTAGATTTGAACCTACTTGAAAAAAATTAATCTAAATTCAATTCGATTCAGAAAAAATTTGAAACTATTCAAACATGAAATGATTCAAAAATTTTCGGATTAAACTCGATCTTAGTCCAATCCACAAATCACTTAAAATTAACTCAACCCATGTATATTCATTATTAAAATCACTAAATGATCCAATTTAAATTATTAAAATATTTTAAATTTATTTTAAAATTAAACAATATTTTTTTATTTTCAAATATATATGAACTTAATTCAATTATTCATTTTCATTATGTATATTCATTTATTTAAAACATAAATTATATTTAATTTAAAAGAAAATATAAAAAAATCTGATGATTTAATATTTTTTATTTGGATCTTGAGGTTTAATTTATACTTTCTTTGTTTCACAATATCTATTTTTTTATAAGTTGTGCACTTAGATTAAGAAACAATTAATTAGAAATAATTTTAATTGATATTCACTAATATATCTTTAATTCTCTTCAACTAAAATTTTATACTAACACTAATAAAAAAAAATTTAATTAGAAGAGAGGGAAGATGATGATAAGGATAAATTTGAAAACTAGCAATTAATGTTATTTTGATAATGTAAAATGATAATTATATTGAAACAAATTTTTTTTTTCTAAAATGACAGATATTGTGAAATGGAGAAGGTATAAAAATAGTACCATCTCATAACGTCATTAATCACATAAATAACAAAACATCTAAGGTCATCTAAAATCTTAACGCGGCATAATGATGTATCATAACGCATTAGTTAGTAGAATTCATTTGACAAATCAGCCAACATGCCATATAGATTTTACATAAACAAAACTTAATTAAATTTTTTATTTTTAAATATTTAATAAATTTATTTTCAAAACAAATGATTATATATAACAAAAATAAGTTATTAAACTAAAGCCTTATAAAATTACATTCAAGTCATCTATCATAATTTAAATTAATTTACAAACAAACATTTAGTGTTCAATGATTGCAAAACACTCATCATAAAAAATTGTGTATTATGATAAAAATTTATGTGATAAAATTAATTTTATCTTAATATATAGTTTTATAGTGATAAAAATCAAATTTGTCATAATTATTATAAAAATAAGTAAACTTGTGATAAATTTCTTTTATGAACTAAATCATTTATGAAATTATGGTAAAAATTTTTGACTTAAAAATTTTTATCACAATAAATGAGCATATAAAATAAATAATGATATAAACTCTTTTCTCATAATATTTGATTATAATATCTTGGTGCCAGATTTTTAGTACCTATCAAATTACATATAAGAAACAGTAATATTATCACAATAATATTCTTTTCATTGTATTAAATCATTTAAAATTATAATAAATTTTTTATCACAATAAATGACTTTTATTCTTACAAAATAAATTATCTCAATGAATCAAAAATTATAATTTAGACACATGAATATGCACAATAAAATTAAAAGTAAATTTATTAAAAATATAAAAATATCACTATATTTTAAATAAGAATAAAAATAAAAATAAAAATAAAATTGAATTTAAATTTAGTTAAATAATCTAATCATTTTAAAATAAAATTTTTTACTTTAATTATTCTATTTTATATGTATTTAATAATAATTTTTTTATATTGTTATCGGGTCAATTAGGTCGAATTATAGATTGATCTATTCAGCTTAATTTTGATTCGACTTGACCCAATCAAAAAATTTTCAAGTGATTTTGAATTTGTCCAAATTAAAATTGAATTTGATTCACTTTTTTCAAATAAATTTGAATCAACTTTTCAGATGGAATAAAAAAAAAAAAGGCCGCTCTAACTAAAACTATTCAAGCAACTGCCAATGTAATAGACACAGAGCAAAAAAAATGCATGAATCAGAAGATAAGGTGATGTACAATAAAACGCGTGAATCAGCAGATATGATGATAGATAAGCAAGTCTACCAATAAAAAAAACAAAGTTATTATATTTGCAAGAATGACATAAATAGGAAGAGCGACAACTACTGATATAATTAAAATGCATATGGAAATGACTTTTTTGTAAAAAAAAAAAAATTTCCTTCCTTGAAGTTAATAAAATACTAATTATATTAATATTTTTAGCTTATTAATTATATTTAATCTTGTGTTTGTGTGTATATATATATATATACAAAAATGATTTTTTTTCATATTTGAATTCTACATTGAATAAAATATAATTTAATGTATTCATTACTAAGATATATTTTGAAATATTTTTTTAAATATTAAAGTTCTCTTATTTAATAAATAATAAACACATTTCATGTATATTAATTTTATGGAAAATATTATTGTGTTTTATGGCACAGATACTAAACAAAACAAAATTTAGTTCTTCGGAAGTTAATGTTTTTACCGCACACATTTGGATTATGTTGTATTTCTTATAAATGAGTTCTACAGTTTTTATGAAATTCATTTGTAAATCTATATTTTATATTTTTGATATAAATAAAAATTTATTTGAAATTTTATTTCATTAAATCTTTGAAATTCATTATAAATAAATTAAATTCTATCAAATTTGATAGAATTTATAAATAAATTCTAAAATTGTAAAAAGATTTTCATTATGATAAAAATATCCCTAATTAAAATAATTTTCACTTTACTGTCTCTTTTCTTTTTTATGTCTTCCATTCTTTCTCCTCTTTCTTCATTCATTCTCTTCTCTTTTTGTATTTTTTACATTTGGAAATATTTTATTAAATTTTACACTTAAACCAAACACAAAATTTATTTCATTTGAAATAAATTCTATTTTTATTTAATAGTATACAAAATATCAAAATTTATTTGCAAATAAATTCTATAAAAAATTCATTTGCAAATAAAATAAATTTTAATTTAGAATTGAACCGAATCCTATATAAAAAAAATTAATATTTAAAAACTTAACTTTTTAGAAAATATATTCTCGGGAAGTAGGACACTCAAGAAACATGGCCTCAATAGAAGGAATATCTTTTTTCAACTTTAGAGAACTTTTTTGTTTTATTTCTCATTATCATTCATTGTATTTTTTTAATAATTATATATACTAAATAACTAAAATATATGATAAATTCAATAAACCAATTAAATAATAAAGAGTCAAACAAGAGCGATTTTTGTTTCATCTTCATGATCCATGATCATCTCAGAATTGTTTTTTTTAAAAAAAAAAAATAACGCATATCACATGCAGCTGATGCACATGTTTATCTCTATTGATTTTATATTTTTCTTTATTAAAATGTTATGAATGAATATTGTGAGTATGATATAACAGGAGACAATCATCTGATCCTATGAAAATTTTTAATGTATATTAATAGAACACAGAAAGTATGCACACTTGGATTGCCAGGGAACATGTGCTCACTGTATTATGCTGTGAATTTTATTACAGTCACTAAATTAAATTTTTGTGTAATTAAGTCAATAAAGTACAATTTATATTGCAATTAATATATTTTGGCTAATTAGTGTATATCCTGTCATTGAAGAAGAAACATGAAATAAAATATTAATTTTATAATATATGTCCTCAAAAATTAATTTTTACACATAGTCACCATATTATAGTACAAATTCTATAACAGTCATGAAACTAATTTTGTTTGCAATTAGGTTACTGAAGTACAATTAATATTACAATTAACATATTTTGGCTAATTAGTTTATATTTGGTCACAAAAAAGTTGATGTGAAATAAAATATCAATATGTTCTACATATTGTCGTGATGTTATTTTAAATCATTGAATGAAAATTCAACATGACATCTAGTCTAAGGTATTGTTTGGATCAATTCTTAAAATTTATGAATTTATCAAAATCTATGTAATTAAGAAATTTAGGTTTTTAATGAGTTTTTAGTTATGGATTTCAAAATTACAACTTGTATGTTATGCATATAATATTCATATGATTTTAAAAAAACTAAAATTAAAAGTTAAATAAAATTCATCATTCATTAATATGAGAGATTCAGCAAAAATTCACCTCCTAGATAAGTTTTTAAACTCTTTCATTTTGATGGATTTGATAGATGACGAATTTTAAAAAATTCTTAAATTTTGTTTATTTTTTCACACTCAAATAATGAATTTAATCTAGATCTAAGTACTTCTATAAATTCACATATTAAAATTCTCAAACTAGTCATTATGTAATAATTTTAACTATTAGAGAAAACTCCTTGAAAAATTATGTAAAAAAATATCAAGAATTATATACAAGAATCCTACTAAAGAAAGAAATCATAAGAAATACAAAATCTTGATTTAATGGGTTAATTATAATAAATTCTTATGATTTATTATATTTAATTAAGTCATTCTCTACATTTTAATATTGTATAGTTTAATTCTTTACATTTATTTTTATTATACTGTTAGGTCCTTCAATTAATTTTCTATTAAAAATTTTAAGATTTTTTGCTATGACCTCGTAGTTGGTCATATTTAATTAAGTCATCTCTCATTTTTTATTATCATATGACATTGTCAGTCACATTTGATCTATTACACTATTATATCTTAAAAATATTTTTCAGTTTGATATTTTTTATTACTGTTTTTTTAATTATAATACCCTTAGTGTTACATTAAATTTTCAAATTTCACTATCTTTATTATTTTACCAATTTTATTAACTCTTTAAGTTTATAAATAAATTAAGATAATCACAATTAAATATACCAGAAAATCATAATAAAAATAATCAGTAAAATAAAAAATAGAATGAAATATTTTTATAATAATAAAAATCATCAATTCTTGATATTTTTATATAATTTTTCAAGGAGTTTTTTTTAATAGTTGAAACTATTACATAATGATCGGTTTGAGAGATTTTGATATGTGAATTTATAGAAATACTTAGATTTAGATTAAATTCATTATTTGAGTGTGAAAAAAATAGACAAAACTTAAGAATTTTTTAAAATTCCTCATCTATCAAAATCCATCAAAATGAAAGAGTTTAAAAACTCATCTAGGAGGTGAGTTTTTGTTGAATCTCTTACATTAATGAATGAAGAAGTTTATTTAAATTTAAAATTTATTTTTTATGCATAATTTACAAGTTATAATTTTAAAATCCATAGAACCAAAAACTCATTACAAATCTAAATTTCTTAATTACATAAATTTTGATAAATTCATAAATTTTAAGGATTGATCCAAACAAGGCGTTCGAGTAGATGTCATGTTGGATTTTCATTCAGTGATTTAATATAACATTATGACATAATATTTTATTTCACCTCAGCTCTCTGATGGCTAGATAAAAACTAATTAGCTAAATATATTAATTGCAATATTAATTGGACTTCATTGACATGATTGGAAAAAAAATAGTTTCATGACTTTAATAAAATTCGCACCATAGTATGGTGACCACGTGTAAAAATTAATTTCTGATGACATATATTATAAAATTAATATATATTTCATATCAACTCTTTGGTGGCCGAATATACACTAATTAGCCGGAATATGTTAATTGCAATATTAATTGTACTTTAGTGATTTGATTGCACAAAAAATTAATTTAATGACTGCAATAAAATTTGCACTATAATATAATGACCACGTGTACAAATTATCCTATTGGTGTTTGATTCTAATTTAGAGTACTTGCTAGTCAAGATAATTTCATACCTACTTTTATAAATTGTGATATTTTCTTAGGGTTAATTACTCTAACTTTAATGTTTGTTATATTTAATTAAGTCATCTCATGTTTTGTTTCGTTACAATAAAAAGTTTTTCTATTAAGTTTATATGGATATTATATGGACTTTTTTGTATAATATTTTAAAAAGTGAAAGACGATTTCATTAAATATGACAAACATTAAGAGTTTAAAATAATTAACCCAATATAATACAATATTAAATTTTTATTAGATTTTCATTGAAAAATTTTTTAGTACAATGAGCAAAAGTAAGGAATGGTTTCATATAATATTGAAAAGTGAATAATGACTTCATTAAATAGATAGACATTAAGAGGTTGAGAGTAATTAACCCAGTTTTCTTATCATCACTCTTACATTACATGAGAAGGTAATGGAGATAGAAATTTCAATATTGGCGTCTATTCTAAGTCTGAGTACTAGCTAGTCAAGATAATCTCATGCAGTCCAATCGTGCCTACTTTTGTAAATTGCGATATTTTCTTATCATCACTCTTACACAGGAAGATATTAGTAATGTAGACGGAAATTTCAATATTGGCGTCCGATTCTAATTGAAAGTACTAGCTCGTCAAGATAAAACTTTTAGTATCTCTTAATTGTAATTTTTTTAAAAAAAAATAAGGCACTGATGTTATAAGAATATCGTTATACAAGACTAAAATTTTTAAATTTTTGAATAAATATTATATTTAGATAAATTGATTTGTAGTAAAAACGAATAACTTAGTACACTCTTATAATAAGTTTAGTACAAATGAAAATTATCAATTTAATATATTTAGAATAAATGAAAATTTATTTAAACATTATTAATTATAATTGAATTAAATTTATTAAATTTGATAAAATTTTTAATAAATTCTAATATTAAAGTTTATAATTATGACAGAAATATTATTAATTCGAATAAATTTTCTCTCTTCATTTGTATTTTTATCTTTCCTCTTTTTTACTCTCTCTCTTCCACTCTCTTTCCTTGTTATATTTTCTCACTTATGAAGCAACTTTTCTCTATTCTTCTCGCTCCTATTTTTTGCTCTATCTTTTTTTTTTTTCATTTTCTTTTATTTTTTCTCTCTTTTTTAAAATTAGTTTTTTTAATTTTAAATTATTTTATTAAAGTTTTACTAATTATATATTAGAAATATGTTATATGCATATAAGCTTTTTAAATATTCATATTTATAAAAATTTTAAATACACACACACACACACACACACATATATATATATATGTACACACACAATATAATTGAATTAATATATTTAGATTAATATATATATATATATATATATATATATATATATATATATATATATATATATATAATTTAGAAAATTTAATCTAGTTCTTTAGCAAGTTTCTTTTTAGTTTTTTTAATTTTTAATATTTTCATTTTTATTTAAGTTTTTTTAAAATTTGTTATTATTCTTAAGAAATAATAAAATTTATCAAATATAATTATCTAGCGGCAGGACAAGTTGATGTAGCTGGAGAAAATACGGTAAAAAGATAGTCTTGAAGCTAATTTTCCAAGGTGAGCTTCAGATATTTTTGATATTCTAATATCTTTGCTTTTTATTTTTGTTGACTTTTCAATCGATTTATGGAAATTTGACTTCTACATAGATGCACACGCTGCAAGATCAAAAAGCCCAAGAACAACAGCAACCCTGAACTAAGGGTACTATTTATCCCTTTAATTTTTTATTAGCCTCGATCATAGAGTCTAATCGAATTGATTTTATCCAAAAATTTTTCTGTATAAACTGATAAATAAAAATAATGAGTATAAAATTCGATAAGAAGATAAATAACAATATATATATATATATATATACATATCAAATTTTAATCAATAATTAGTTGAAAATGAAAATATTAATACATTGTATAAATAACAAAACTCATTTTTAACATTTTCCCGAAACGACATAAGTATCAATATCTCTTCAAAATCTTGTTGGATAAATGATATTTTTATAAAATTATATCATTTCTAAAACTCAAAATTTTCTATATTCGAAACAAAATAATTAAAATCTCAATAAATTATAAAATCAATAAAATATACAAATAAAATCACACACACTCAACTATATAATCTACCAATCCTAACAAGCAATGGATGTGAAGACGTCTACTTGCAACACAGAGAGTAAATCTCAGTCATACGCGCACAGACCTAAAGCCTCCAATGGACAACCACCCAGTATACGCTTCAAATGCATGTGTATTCTGAGTGCTATTTCAAATATAGTAAAATACCAATGTTGATCGCATAAACAATATAACTGAGTGCACACTCATTTTATTCAATTATAATCACATAAACAATATAATTGAGTGTACACTCATTTTATTCAACTATAATCACATAAACAATATAACTGAGTGCATACTCATTTTATTCAACTATAGTATTACTTATGTCATAAAATAAAATTCAAATTAACCTTCTAATTTAAAATAATAATAGAACATACTTTCAACTAACAAATCCAAAATATTCATATCATTTTATTCAAATTATTCTAAAAGAAAATAAATTCTAAAATCTTACATAAAAATAACAAAATCCAATTCTAAAATGTTGTAAATTTATCAAATTTCTAGAATTTAAAATCAAAATAATCATTTCATAAATCGATCCAAAAGATAATCATGTAACTGAAATTAATCTAAGACATACTTATTCACTCACCAAAATTTGATATCAAAATGACCATTTCATAAAACAGTTCTTGAAAATTATCTTTAAATTTAAATTCAATTCCCAATACATATGATAATAATTAATCAAATATTTATTTTTAAGTTTATCCACTCAATTAGAATGCAGGATTAAAACTGACTATCTTCTCTTTCGATGACTAATTTCATTCCCAATCAAATTCTCCGTTCGTTAATCCTATATATATATATATATAAACATAATTTAGAAATCACTTTTATCTACCTTCTTATAATTTTCATCTAATTTCCAATAATTCTAATAATTTATTCTTCTATTTAAAATTAATTAATTTATCAAAAATTTGACAAAATCTCTCCTATAAAGTTCATTGTTTTTCTCGTAAAACGAGTCTAACTTTTGCAAGTAATCACAATATATACAATGTTTATCCGAAACCTCTAATCATTCAATATATTCTCCACTTCAATAGTCTACCATTTCATTAAATTCAAAGTACATATATAAATTCTCAATTCATTATCTTATGTATAATTCTCAAACATATCTTATGTATAATTCTCAAACAAATCTCCAATTTCCAATGTTAACTCTTTTGAATTCTATTAAATAAATTTACTTTCATTAGTCAAGTTTCATTCATAAATTTACTTTATAATCAATTTTGAGAATTTCACTTAATTCCAACTAATTTTCCAATATTTATTACTTAGGTCCAATATTCCATTGGAATCTCTAAGTCCTTAAATAATATTCAAAATCAATATTGATTATTATCAATTTCTTTAAATTTAATTAAATCCTCTAATTTAATAAATTGTCTCAAATCACAATTAAATCTCAAATTAACTTAATTATCCTCATAATTATTCTATTAACTCCATATAAGATACCTTCACAATTTCATAATCCTTAATAATTATATTAATTTTAATTAATTTTGATTATTAAAATAAACTCCCTTAATTCCTATAATTTAATTTAAAATCACCACTAAATCCTTACTTTTTAATCCACTAGTTAATTAACATCATTATATATCTATCTAGTTTATTCTCATGACATTAAACCTCTAATAACATTAATTCTATAATTTTAGACTCAAATCATATTTATCAAAAAATATATAAAAATTTATAAAATCTTATTAGAACATCTATAATTTATGAAAATTATATTAACGTGACTAGGACAAATAGTAGTACGTTTTGTCTCGATTCGCTTGGACCTCGCCGAAGCCGCCTGTTGTTGTGGTCGAAGTTCATCGCTGGTGACCAGTGATGACCCACCAATACCAAAATGTTGATAATCTTCCAGAAGTCTACAGAATGTGATGGTGTAGTTAAACTCCCATCCATTTGGTCAAAATCGACCAAAAATCATGAAAAGCACCGAAACTTTGATTGGCTACTGCCACTGGTACAAGCAATTTCTAGTGACGAGCCAGGTACCAAATCAAAGTTGGGTTCACCAGCTTTCTAATTCCACGAACCATGTTTCATTTAGATGTGAAAATTAAGAGATATGTAGATTTGAAGTTTGTTGACTAGAAAAATCGTATATTTACCTCTACCACTGTCCATGCGCCACCACTGCCATTGTTGACTGCTTTCTGCAAGTGAGGGGAAGTGAGTGGCGAGGGTTGTGACGCTCCATAAGAGCCGAAACATAGAGAAACGAAGGAGGCAACCCCTCCTCCTCTTGTCTCTCTCCTCCCCTTCCCCCTTTCTTTCTTCCCCGTTCCTTTTTTTTTTTTTTTGGTTGCACTGGCATCCCAAAATGTAATGTGATCGGTCCTATGTGGACCAATCACAACTACACAAATATTATATATATACACACACACAAAATTAAAATTCTCAAAAATAATTCAAATTATATTTATGCATAAACTAAAATAATTTTTTTCATGAACACTATTTTTAATAATTGAGTTTTACTATAAAATACTTTATTATTACAAACTCTACTGAAATAAAATCTCAATTTAAATAAATCATACATAATTTAATATTTAAATTCACTTAAAATATTTATAACAATAATTATTATTATTATTACCTCTATAAAATTTTCACATGTACTTAAATAAATTTAAAATCTACCTAAAAATATTTTAATATTATTAAAATTACATTAACTACACTACTAATTATATTACATATATTCCAAATCATTTTTCTTAATAAAATTTACTCTTATATTATCTAAATGCTCAAATTAAATCTAAAATTTAAACAACTCACAACAAAATGTATTTTAATAACTCTAATAAATAACTTTAAGAAAAATATAAATTATGAATTTTTGGGTGTTACAAGACAAATCAAATAATGGAGTGGAAATTTCTCTATCTTATTTAATATCTTATTTAGAAATTCTTTTTTATATGACAAATAATTTGATATGATAATTTTTTACAATATAACATGAAGTTGATATGTGACTATATTATACATAATTATTTAAAAAATGACAAACAAATGTTTAAAACTAATTTTGAGATTGAAACTAATAACATATATTGATTGATCATACAATAATAATAATAACAATAATAATTACAAGTGTAACTTTGAGTTAAGAATTTGTTTGACTTTCTAATCTCTTTTCCTTTTATTTTTGTTACTTTTCAATGGATTTATGTAAACATGATTTTTCTATAGATGCACACACACTGCAAGATCAAATGGCCAAGAACAACAGCAACCCTGCAGTGAATACAAATCACACGCAGCGAGGATAATGGAGAGGGAATTTCTCTATCTTAACATTTTTTTAATTCAAATTTCTATAAAAACTAAGATCAAACTATTCGTAAATACCACATGTTTTATATAATGATTGTAATAATAAATTTTAAATAAATTTAGTATATATTTTAATTAATTAATTAATTAAATGATTAATTATTATTTTATTAAAGTTATTATCAAGTAAATAAAATATATTTCTTAAAATTTATAATTATCTATAGAGATCATTTTAATAAAGATTATATATTAATTCGTACATTCAAAATGTCCAAGAACAACAACAACCCTGCTGTGATAACAAATCAAAAGCAGCGTGGACAATAGAGAGGAAATTTCTCTATCTTATTTAATTTTTTTATTTAAAAATTCTTTTTTATATGACAAATAATTTGATATGACAATTTTTTATAATATAATATAAAATTGATTGGTATTTATATGATACATAATTATTTAACAAATAATAAATAACTGCTTACAACTAATTTTGAAATTGAAATTAATAATATATATTGGTTGATTGGTTATACATTAATAATAATAATAATAATAATAA
Organism: Omphalea diandra; assembly: GCA_949677035.1. Taxonomy (NCBI): domain Eukaryota; kingdom Viridiplantae; phylum Streptophyta; class Magnoliopsida; order Malpighiales; family Euphorbiaceae; genus Omphalea; species Omphalea diandra. The sequence goes on along the minus strand of CATIWR010476735.1, from coordinate 2,304 downwards.
TAACAAGTATAACTTTGAGTTAAGGATATTTTTGATATTCTAACGTCTTTGCCCTTTATTTTTGTTAACTTTTCAATGGATTTAAGTAAACATGACTTCTCTATAGATGCGCACACCGCAAGATCAAAATGCCCAAGAACAACGGCATCTCTGCAGTGAAGACCAATCAAAAGCAGCGTGGACAATGGAGAGGAAATTTCTCCATCTTAACATTTTTTAATCCAAATATTTATTAAAAACTAAAATCAAAGTAATAGTAAATCTGCATGTTATATAGCATGTTATATAGAATGAATGTAATAATAAATTTTAATTAAATTTAATATATATTTTAATTAATAATTAATCATTATTTTATTAAAATTATTATTAAGTAAATAAAATAACAAAATATATTTCTTAAAATTTATAATTATCGATAAAGATAATTGTAATGGAGTTGATATGATAATGGAGAGGTTCTCTATCTTATTTAATTTCTTATTTAGAAGTTCTTTTTTATATGGTAAATATGATATGATAATTTTTTATAATATAATATAAAATTGATATATATCTATATTATACACAATTATTTAACAAATAATAAAAAATTGTTTAAAATTAATTTTGAGATTAGAATTAATAATATATATTGATTGATTAATTGTACATTAATAATGATAATTACAAGTATAATATCTTTGCCTTTTGTTTTTGTTGACTTTTCAAAGGATTTATGTAAACATGACTTTTCTAAAATCAAAATGGTAAAGAACAACAGCAGCCCGTCGTGAAGATAAATCAAAAGCAACATAGACAATGAAGAGGAAATTTCACGATCTTAAACATTTTTTAATTTAAATTTCTATTAAAAACTAAAATCAAATTAGTCTTAAATTCACATGTTATACAAAATGATTATAATAATAAATTTTAAATAAAATTGAATATTTATTTTAATTAATTGAATGATTAATTATTATTTATTAAAATTTATTATCAAGTAAATAAAATAACAAAATACATTTCTTAAAATTTATAATTATCTACGGATATAATTATAATAAAAATTATCTATTAATTCATCCCTTCAATTTTATATGTCATAATTTCAAGATAAAATTTATAAAATTTAAATAAAATAATTCTTTATTATTATTAAACAAATAACATTAAAATTTTATAATTAAAAATAAAATTAATAGATAATTATAATTTATATATATAATAATTATAATAAAAAATTTTCTGTTGGTTCATTATATATATATATATATATATATATATATATATATATAAAGTTTGACTATTATTTTCTTCAATAAAAAAGCAAACAGCTATCTTATCCCATCTCAATAAATAGACGCACATATGAGAAGTAATCCCACCCCAAGAAACTCTCTGTTTTGAGAGAGAGAGAGAGAGAGAGAGAGAGACCAAAATGGTTACGGAACCACGGGCTATGGTTGGTGGCAATGGGCCTGGCAGCTATGTTCAAAATTCTTACTACCAGGCAATGATGCTTTTTAATTCCCTCATTTTCCTTCCTTCTTCCACTGCACACACGTGTATTTTTTTTTTTATATGTGTTCAATATTGTATTATTATTGTTTTTTTTTCTTATTATCATCTAAATTAAATGATTTATTAAATATTTTCTATATCATTATTTTCTCATTAATTTTGAAGTGTTTCCCTGATATCTATCAACGTGCATTTGTACAGAGAGGGGGAGTGGATGCTGCAAAGAAATATATAATTGAAGGCATTCAGGAAAATCTCGACTTCAATAACCCTTCCTTTGATGCTTCAACCCCATTCAAAATAGCCGATTTGGGATGCTCAACTGGACCCAATACCTTCTTTGCAGTGAACAATATCATAGAAGCTGTAGATCATAAATACCGCACCCAACGTCCAAATTCTCCTCCGCCTTTGGAGTTTCAAGTGTTCTTCAGCGACCGCATCGACAATGATTTTAACACTCTTTTCAAAACCCTACCCACGTACCAGAAATATTTTGCAGCGGGAGTCCCTGGTTCTTTTTACCATCGCCTTTTCCCCAACTCCTCTATTCACATCGCACATTCCTCATATGCCGTGAGCTATCTGTCTAAGGTTCCTACAGAAGTTGTGGATAGTAATTCTCCAGCTTGGAACAGAGGAAGCGTGTATTGCTCCGGATTAGCAAAAGAAGTTACCGAGGCATATTTTAATCAATTCAAGAATGATATGGACACCTTTTTAAGTGCTAGAGCTGAAGAAATTGTGGGTGGTGGATTGATAGGAATTTTAATTGGTGGTCATCCAGATGAAGTCCTT
>CATIWR010476690.1:0-23794 GCA_949677035.1 Omphalea diandra | reverse complement strand
TTGAGTGTTTTCACAGGCTTACACTACAATCTTTACACTTGGTGTTTAATGCTCACACCCAACACTTACAATCTCATAAAGAAGAGAAGAAAATGAGTAGCAAAAGATTGTGAGCTTTAACATAAGTAATGAATTCTCTATCTATTGCATTCATCACTATTTGGTAGAGTATTTATACTCCATACCCACTAAAGAGACATTAGTCTTTAAAGGTCAACAAATCTTCAAGACATGCTAGACAGATTTTGGATTAATTACATGTTAGGTAGGAGTCGTGATCGCTAATGGTCAATCACGGTGGCGAAATCTAAATTTCCATACGGGAGCCAAAAATTGCGATGGAAAAACCCATTTGTGTCTAACGACTAGTCCATGTGGCAGCTCCTCATTGGTCTATCAGGAAAATATAGCCATTATAGTCTAACTGCTTACAAAAGTCACGATCATGATTCTTCTTTGTATAGGGCGCGATTGAAGATGCAAATTCTTCTGTTTAAAGGATAATCTTCTTCTTTTTGAATCGCGATAGCTACCTAAAATGTTGCCCTCGCGAATTTTGTTCACCAACGGATACTTGGGACATTTGGCATGCTATGATTGTGGATTGGCTTCCCTCTTTAATCGTTTTGAAAGTCGCATCGCGATTGAGGCATAACACATACCATAAATTTGTATGTGAGTTTGGCACTTTCATCTTCAGATGACTCGCGGCAGCGATGATGCCCGCAAATTCTTCTAGTCGAGTTTCACCCTTTCTTTGAACTAGATCACTATCGCGAATTATAGACCACTGACTGCAAATTTGGATGAATCTTGCCTTCTTGAAGATTATGCAATCCTTCCAACTTCTAATTGAAATCTAACTTAATTTCAGCAAAACAACACTCAATTGAAACATTAGATATGATCATTCTCCTTTGTCAAGATCAAAAGAGGTTCAAGACTTAGGATTAACCATCCTAGTCCAACCTCTGATTAATGGGTGCTTAATGGGTTATACAACCCATTAATCCTAGCTGGTAGCCATGAGCCTTAGGTTTGGGTTTAGATTTGGACTTAGTCTTAAGCTTGGTTTTTGGCTTATCCAAGGTTTCCTAAGGCTTTATTTCCCTTCCTTTGACAATTCCCCTTTACATTCTTAAGGATATATTTAGTGATTTTCATCATCAAAGTTTGTATCCTGAGGCCCAGAATCTGATGCTTATAAATTGTCAATTCATGGAACTAAATATGATCAATGACTAGTCAATCAATAACAATAAGCATTTAACATGCACTAACATATTCAATGAATAAAGCCAAAAGATTTAGATTAAAGAAAACCAATACAGGTCACACATGATCCATCTATAACCTTAGCCTTAAGAATTTAGTTCATAATGAAATAAGAAAAAGAAAATGTAATAATCAATTCAATCTTAAGAACAACCATGGACTTTTTCCTAAACTTCCTTGATTGCTTGCACCTTTTCTCCCTAAATTTCTTCAATGAATCCCAAAGCATAGTTGTTGTTTCAATCATTACTATAGTGCTTCATTCTCTAATTTTGTATTATTTTCCTTTTTAAATAAAGCTTTAGTTGTGCCTTTCCAAATAGGAAGTTTGGTGCTTAGAAAGGAAAATATTTCTTGAAGATTTCCCCTTCATTTTAGAGTTTAATGAAGCGCATGACTATGTGTTATCGAAACACGACCATGTGGTGCTATGATAACACTTGCTACTTGTTAGCTCTCGAAGATGCATGTCCATACTTTGAGTTTGTCTTTTTGCTCTTCTTTGGTTCTTTGGTGTTGTTGAGGGATATGATCAAGTGCTTAAATCATATAGTCGTGCACTCCTTCTTCACTTACACTTTGCTTTTCTTCACTTTAAGCTTGCAAAAACCAATTAACATGCATTAGGTCCATTTATATGATTAATTAAGTGATAATGCATGGTTTTAAGAGAGAATTAAACTATGAAATATGTGAATTATGATGCTAAACAAATCCTAAAAAGCCTAACAGTGAGAAGAATATTAATAATCAAGAAAATAAAAAATTATTGGTTTTATTATTTCAAATCCATTTATATAAAAAGAATATGAATAGTAAGCACTATGTCTTATTTACTTATTGTCATGATCCAAATTTAGACACTGGATCAAGTAGACATTGGGTAGACTTAAAGCCTTTGAGTGCCATTATAAGCCTAAACTTACAAAATAACTTGATAACATCATTCTTAATTACACATTTGTTCTCAAACACAACAAGAGTCAAATAAAATATTAGGCAGAAATAATATTCTCTTAATGCTTCCTTTAGACATACACCTAAATATTAGTAAGATAGAGAATGTGTACCTCAACTTATCATGTACATAATAGTCAATATGATATATCATTATCGATCATGCATAATGTCTCTAACCATTCTAAATATGCTCTTGTACCTGTGGAAAATTATATAAAAATTCATACGTAGACAAATATAAGATAACCTATGTCATTGATTTGCCACTTAAACTATAATAGAAACCTTTTCCTTAATATCTAAGGTGAAAAGAGTAATATCTAAGCCCGAGCCTATCCTACTTAACATTTCTTTAACTTAGCTGAAGGAAGTAATCTTTATATTGAAACCATCTTAACATGCTTAAACATCATGATTAGCATGCTTATCATTTCTTTATCATGATCGATCAAAGTTAGATGACAAATCAAATCATCCTTAGGAATTACCAATATAACATTATATTTGCACATGAAATCTAGCAAATGCACTTTAGTGCAAATAAGATAACTTTGAAAATCTTTAATTTTCATTTAGTTTTATACCACAATGATTCATGAATACAAATGAGGGGGAAGAATGTAGCAAAATGCCATAATTTTTAGTATTATAACTTGTTATCCTTATTCACATAAAGTTAGATTATCCACTAGCAACCTTAGTCTCCTTTGAGCGTTTACTAATTTAAAACATAAAAGAGATGTGAAGGAAAACCCTTATCACTCAACTAAATCCTAAGTGCCATAATAATAATATTAAGTCTTAGACATACGTATTATTAACCAAACACATAAGCAACTATAGAATAACATAGAGAAGCTATTTAAAATGCCAATTTGCAAGATTAATCATTACTCATATGAAATCCCTAATTAGTTATTTAGGAGCTTCAAATCTAAGAAAACTCGTAATGCATTTAAGTTTTCATTACCATAAAAATACTCCAAATACGCTAAAAAATAAGACAAAAAAATAAAAACAATAGGGAAATGTCACTTTCTTAACTAGGGATGAAGGGGGTGTAATGGGTGTCTTGAAAGTTTGAAGAACACTTTATAATTCTTAAGAAAAATGATTAGATCTTAAATGAAACTTGATAGATGAAGTAAATTTTAAGCTAAATTGAATGAGTTTAGTGTTTGATTGAATATCTAGGGTGTGGAGAGCTAAAAAAAAAAAAAATCAGAGCATTTTGTCCAGTATTGATTATTAAACAAAGAAAATCCAAAATAATTGTAAGCATCAAATTTTAGACCTTAGGATACAAAGCCTAACGATGAAATCACTAAACCAAATCCCCATAATGAAAAAGGGAATCACCTAAATAAAGGGATGGAAGACCCTAGGGAACCTTGGAAAAGCCAAAGACTATGCCCAAAGATCAAACCTAAAGACTAAGCCTAAACCTAGTATAGGGCTAGCAACCAAGCTTTATGGGTTGTACAACCCATCAAGTAAGGCTATATAGTCCTAAAACAAGGTTATAAAGCCTTCCTTAAACCCTAATCCAGAGAATCTTTTAGAAATGGTCCCCCCTCTCAACCCTAGGGCTATATAGCTTTAGCAGAGGGATGTAAACCCATTCTTGGTTGTACAACCCGCATGCAAACCCTAATTCTAAGAGATTCATCTCTCTCTCTATGATTGATCACATCAATGGTACAACTAGATTCATTTATGGCCATATGAACTCATACCACACCTGTAAATACCCCTTCATTTGAAAAGGGGGGAAAAAGGCTTGGAAACCCTAAAGTTACTTTATAAAAATTAACATTCAACAACCTCCCAAGCATAAAAAAACCTAAAACCTAACCTTACCCTATCATTTCTAAGGTAGAACTAGGCCTTTATCTTTACATTTGTATATCACCCTAAACATTTTTGGAGAATATTGTACTTGTTACATGTTTATAAGGCAAAGACACTATTACGGCATGCCTAGGATCACTCTTCCCCTTTCCTTCTTTCCTTCATTTTCTCCTTTTCTATTTTGGAAACCTAAGAAATTAGAGTTGTACAATCTTGTTAGTAAGTTGTATAACCCTCTTCCTAGGCTGTGCAACCCATCTCCATAACTATACAACCCAATTTTTCTACAACATAGTAGAAAGCTTTTTTTCTTTATTCTTTCAAATTTCTCTCTTTTTAAAGTACTTTTTGTGATGTTTTGTGACTCCAATGACAAAATAGGGTTAGGTTGAATGGCTTAGGACTCTCATTCACCTTAAAAGTGGAGTTTTATTGGTTTTCTAAATGACATCACTTGCAACTTTTACCTAAAATGCTTTTGTGCTATTTTATCCCTTTGAACTTAAGATTAGGTTTTAGTTCTGTTTCATACATTGAGAGGCAATGTTTAATTGAGTAACTTGAGATTTCTTTGACCTTGAAAGCTTTCTTTGTGTTAGGGTTCATATGCTAATTATGTGAATAATGTTTTGGTTCTTTAATTTCTCCTTTTGGATTAGCATCTTAATTTTTGTAATAGTTAGTTTTGCTATCAATTTTTCAGCTTTTTGTGAGCAGTATGAGAGAGGGTTCATCAACCTTAGGATCATACTTGAGGTGAATCTTTTGTCTTAGGCCATCCAATGTCCCCCTCAAATGCCTTGCATTATGAGTTCATCTTTCCATTTGTCCATCATCTATCCATTTTCTGTATGTTTTACATTTTGTTTTGTGATATTTGAATGTGTCATCATGGACTTAGAATGAGTGTTAGGATACCTTGACGTTAAAGATATGGTAAGATGATTACTACATACCTTGTTTGTCTTTCTTGGTTTACTTTAAGTTTTTCTTTGGTTACTTATCATATTAACTCATTGCTAACTTGTTTCTTCCTTTGGGTGTAGGTGTGATTAATTAGAGTTAGACCATGAATTTGGTCTTAACCACTTTTCCATATGGATTATGTCATTATGCATGGTTACATTTTATATGAATGGATGATAATGCATGTTAAAACCTTATGCCATGTTACATGACCCTTTCCCCATTATAGATGATCATGTGTGTGAACGAATGATAATGCATGTTAAGACCCCATACCATGATGCATGGCCCCCCTCCCTTTTTGAGTTGATGACTTGATTTATTAGAATGGATCATGCTTAAAGGTATGTTTAAGGGCGATGATTGGGCTAATCAATAGCTTGGATAATATATTAAAGGTGAACTAAAAATGTCCTAAGGTTAGATCCTAATATCTAGGCAGCTTAGGGGAGCCTAACCTCTTCCCTAAGTCATACCCAATTATCGAACTTAATCTCTAATAAGATGAAGACAAAATGGGCCTTCTAATTGACTTAGATTAGCTTCAAATTTTGCCTTCCTCAGATTATTGTCCTGACTAAATTCAGATGGTGACTCCACGTTTCCTAGGGATAATACCAATGCATTGTCCCATTTCAGTCCCATGATGACCACCATTTAGACTTAAGGCTTTGAACTTGTGCAAGGCTTAAAGGATCCCCTGATGATTTAAACACGTGCTATATTCAGGGGTCATTACAATGTAAAGACCCTCATCCTCTCAATCCCTTGATTGTCAATAAAATGATGGAGTTGCAAGTAATATTTCACTTGTTCTAGCATAGCCACAAAACCATCGAGGCGCTCACAGTGGTGACTCCACTAGGGGCTCGAAATTGACTTCATATTTAATCTCTAGTTCACTTTTAATGTTTTAAACTTGGTATTGATATAGTCTATTGAATTCATGTAGTCTTCACACTTCACTACGTGCACTATGTGCCCTTAGACAAACTGATGGTTCTCCAAACTTAAGACTTAAGCTCCATTCAGTCTTAGGAGATTGTGAGCAACATTCATCGCTCATGAGCCTAGTACCTTCGAGTATATCGAATAGGGGATCAAGATAATCGCCCTCCAAGCTTATGAGAGCCATCAACTACAATAACCCTCTCAACTATTAGGTACATGTAAGAGCCAATAGTACCTTGGAATAAGGTATCCTAGTTGTTTGCATTTCTTCAAAGAAGGGTGAAAAGTCCTTAAAGTGCATGGTTAGTAACCCCTAATGTAAACATAAATCCCTTTGATGTAATTATTCCTTATATGTAAATACTTACGTATTCCCATACCTCGTTATGTAAATACCTTATGTGTACATCCTTTTTTCTTTAAAGGGATTCCTTTCTTTGCTCGTACATATTTATCCAAGCAATGTAAAGAGTTCTTCCTTTTAATGCCTTTGTATATATGTTTTATCAAGGTTTTAACTCTTATTGGTCCAAGGTGATCCCACTCATTCTTTGCCTATGATGGTATAAGAATGGGACTCCAGCTAGGAAAAAATCGCTAGCCCTCGTGTGTGGGAAGAATAAGGTTGAGAGGATCTTTTGCAAAATGACTTATAAATATCATACACACATGAATCAAATTACTTTCTCATGCATCATACTGATAACCTATATTTTGTAGCCATCATAGCTCCATCCAAACCCTTGTAGAAAAGATAAGGCAACTAATTCGCTAGGAAAAGTAAGACACAAAGCCCGAGTTAAAACGTCAATCTAGTTATGGAATCAAACATACCACCTAAAGTTTTGGAAAGGTTGATGGTCAACTTCAACCATAAGATGGAAGAAAGGATTGCCAAAGAAGTGAACAAGTAGGTTAAGGAGATCTCAAACAAAGGAGATGTAGCTTTTAGTAGAGCTGATAAGGGGAAAGCACCTATGAAAACCCCCTAACCTATGGTGATTGATGATGATTTATTTGGGATAAAGGAATATCATGTGAACAAAATTGCTAAGGACATAGGGAGTGCTGCAATTGTCCCCGATAAGCGTACAAAAATTAAGAAAGAAAGTACTCAATTTGATGACTTTGTTAAATAGCTTGAGAAAATATAGAAAGCCCCAGATGCTGAAGGCTTAGATGTGGGAACAAACATTGAAGAATTACTTGCATGCAAACCTAAGAAATTACTAGTCAATTTTTTGCATACTTAAGCTACCTAAGTTCATAGGGATCCAAAATGCTAAGAACCATGTCCATTCGCATGCACAAGATTTAGTCATGAAAGCGACTAGGGTACTGATAAATACCACGAGATGTCGTTTGATGGATCTCCTAAGACATGGTACTTCAACTAGCCAAATACTATCAGAGAAGATTGGAAAAAGATGATAAAAGCTTTTGAATGACACTTGATTGTAATTCATACCTTGAAGTCAGGTTGCAAGACTTAGAATCTTTGAAGTAGAAAATCAATGAAAGCTTTAGCGACTACATCAAAAGGTGGAAGAAGATAATTTTAGAGGCAACCATAAGGCCTATAAAAAGGAAAAGGTCAGAATGATTGTAAAAGGGGCTTTGCCTAGCATTGTCACCAAAAAAAGAGGAATGCTGGTAAAAAAATTTTAGGATCTTCAAAAAGTAGGCCTACAAGCTGAAGAGTTTAAGTCTGAGTTAAGAAGGCAATATAGGGGATGATGAAGTTCCTTAACCTAGCCTCAAGTAGAAGGGAACAAGATGGTTGATGTTAATGCAGTAAAGGCGCTGAGATAGTTTAATGATTTGGGAATGCCTCTGCATAATGCATTTGAGAGGTTGCAGAATAAAGGAGTGTTAAAGCCTTTAGCACCAAGACCACCTCCTAATCCACTACCTAGGGGGTATGACACTGATGCTTATTGTTCTTTTCATTAAGCATCAGGTCACAACACTGATGACTACTGCAGATTGAGGCATGAGATTTAAGGTCTTATTGACAGTAAGACAATTATTCCACCAAACTTGGAAAGCCTAACATTTGAGGGAATATGTTCCCCAATTATCATAATGTTCCTCCCCCAAGTTAAGGGACATTTATGATAGATTTTAGAGTTCCTAAAAAAGTTGTCATTACTGCTATCAAGGAAATTATAAGGGAGGCCCTAGTTATTTGCACTATTAATCCCTGAAAAAGTTCATATGAGGAGACCAAAAGGGTGTAAAGGGGGAGAATGATTCGACTATGGGAGGAAAATGATGAAGAAAAAGATGCCAAGCAAGTGAATCATGTGACTTATAGTAGGAAGTATTACCATAATAGAGAAGTTCCTAAAGAACTGAGGTTTGAAAAAGAGACAAGTAAGCTTGTTGCAAAGGAAAAAGAGGACTATAACCTATTTTGAACCAATTAAAGAAGGTACTAGCTCAGAACAGTGTATGGGAATTGCTTATCACCTCTTAAGAGCATAAGAATGCCATGATAAAGGCCCTATATAGCTTGATCATTTCCATATAAGCTACTCCAAAAAATGTTGCATTAGTGACTCATAAGGGCAAAATCACCTTATAATATAAGGATTTGCCACAAGATGGAAGGGATCATATTTATTCATCTAAGATATAGTGATAGGAAGGCAAACCCAATGTGTGTTGGTGGATAATGGATATGAGATTAACATTTATCCAACAATGTTATTGCACAAATTTGGGCTGACTGAGAAGGACTTAGAGGCTTTTAATAGTGTTATTAGGGCTTATGATGATAGTAGATGACCAACTACTAGCATATTTAAGCTGATAAAAATAGGAGTAGTCAAGGCCATGGTGGAGTTCACAATCTTAGACACTCTGATAAATTTCTCAGTTTTGCTAGAGAGTCTGTGGTATCATACTCTCGGTGGGGTACCTTCCACTATTTACTAAAAGTTAAGTTCCCTTACAAATAAGAGATTGTTACCATTTTGTGCCAAGGTTGATCAAATTGTATCAGCTCTGAGTGTGGCTATTCCACACCTTTGAAGGTTTCAGGTCGTCAAAGTTATGGATAAATGGGCTAATTTAAAGGTAATGGGGATTATGAAGAACATGAACTTCCTTCCATAGCAAAGGGTTAAAAAAAAATTTTACTTGCATATTAGAGTTCCTAAAGATTCCCACCTATACTATAAGGAAAGGATTGAGGTATCATGATGAAGGGTCAAAGCAAAAAGTGAGAGACTTACATAGGCCACTGTCATACTTTATTATGAAAGAAGGGGAAGTTCTTAGAAAGGTGGACCAAGGAACCATTTAGAGTGAGAAGTCATCAAGTAATGACATGGACAAACTTGAGAAGGCTTTTTTCCAGCTAGATGTTAGTATAGGTTGTTAGAATTATTAAGACTCATACGAAAAGCAGAATGGTAAGAAAAATAGAAAGAATACGGGAAAACAGGTTGCAGGAATATAGAACGATAAGGAAATATGCCAGTCTTTAGTGTTGTATGACCCTCAACCAACATGGACATGGAAGGACAAAAAAAAGATCATCAATGAACAGAGGGATCAATATGTGCTAAAGTAAAATTTTTAGGTCACTAAGGAAGATCATGCAAAGGAAGGGTCCCACTTGCTAAAGTGGAATCCATCATTTATGGACTCAAAATTGGAGTATGTTGGGCCTTGCAAGTTTATTAAAGCTGCTTACACTGGGATAAGATTGGAGGACACTGAGAACATGATGATGAGCTCTATTAATGAAGTAAGTGGTAAGGAAATGAAAATTTTTATGACAAAAATTGAGCCCACCATCGCAGATGGAGCAAAATTTTAGGTAGAATTTTAAAAGATTAAACTAGAATACGATCGGATGAAACAGAGTTTTAAAGGAGTTGTTAAGGCTATTGCTAGTACCGATATGGGAGAAAGGTAGATCATGCATATAATGTTGATCTTAAGGTTCTAACTGATGGAGTAAATTATGAAGGAAAAGAGAAAGTTTAGGCAGATGAGACTCCAGTAACCAACCAGATGAAGAGGACTTTTTTGCAATTACTGATGTTCTTATTTCCAGCCTTTTTGAGGAAGATGATGTATTTCTTTCTAAGTTTAAGGCAATGAATGATGAGTTTACTTACTTTTGTGATGTGTTTTCTGATGGTAGTGTGCATAGCATATTTTTTTTCATGAGCATATTTAACATTAATTATGTGCATACTACTACATTTAACCTTGGCACAAAGGAAAATTCAAAATTCTTACTCATTGCCAATGATGTTATGCCATAAGAGCAAAAAAAGTTTAAGCAATTAATTAAAATGTACCAAAGTAGGTTTTTGCCTAGACATACGAGGATATGTAAGGGGTCAATAGGCAGATTGCAAAATACAAAATCTTAACCTACTAACACATGAGACTAGTGAAACAAAAACTGTAGAGGATGGTACTTGAGTGGGCTCAGTTGGTCAAGGAAGAAGTAGCAAAGTAGTTGAATGCCAAATTTTTAGAGGTGGTAGACTACCTTGAATGGTTAGCTAATATTGTGTTGATACCTAAAAAAAGATGGAAGAGTAAGGATGTGCATTGATTACACAAATCTAACAATGTCATGATATATGTTATGTATTCCTTCATGAACAGATTCTCCGATTGTACTAGATTCTCATGGCTATAACAGATAAGGTGAGGACAACTTCTATCACAAAATAGGGAATGTATTGCTACAAGGTGATGCAATTTAAGCTAAAGAATGTATGGGTGACATACCAACGAATGGCAACTACACTGTTGCATGACTTGATCCATAAAGAGGTGGAAGTGTATGTGGATGATATGATAGTGAAGTTAGAGACCAAGGAAGGACACTTTAAAGCTTTAGAAAAGTTCCTAAAGGGAGTTGATAAGTATAATTTGAGGTTGAATCTGAAAAAGTGTATGTTTTAAGCCACTTTTGGTAAGCTATTAAGACATGTAGTCAACGATAAGGAAATCAAAGTTGATCGAGATAAGGTAAAGGTTATTCAAGAAATGCCTACCCTAAAGATAGAGAATGAGATCTGAGGTTTCTTAGGATGTTTGCAATACATTAGTTTATAGCAAGACTAACTCCCATTTGTGATCCAATCTTCAAGTTATTAAGGAAAGACCAGCAGTTGAAATGGAATGAATAATGTCAAAAGTCTTTTAAGAGAATAAAAGAGTATCTGATTAGCCTCCATAGTATTAAATCCACCAAAGCCTAGAAAACCATTAACTTTGTATTTAATACTGGAAGATAGCTCTGTTGGCATAATGCTAACTCAAGGGGATGAGATAAGAAATGAACATGTTATGTACTATCTTAGCAAGAAGCTATTATCCTTTGAGGAGGAGCAAAATCAAATGGAGAATATTGTTTAGCATTAGTTTGGATGATGAAAAAAACTAAGGCATTATTTCCAATCATATCCTATAAAAGTGGTTTCGAAGCTTGATCCAGTTATTACTTATATGATGACCCTTCTTTGATTGAAAGATTAGAAAAGTGGTTGATCATGCTGATTTAATTTGATATTAAGTATGTAGCCAAGAAGGTGAACAATGGGCGGGTAGTTTCAGAATACTTGGCACATCAACCTATGAAAATAAAAATCCAAGCTTTCCTAGTTCCCAAATAAGGGGTTAGGAGCAATTAACCTCCAGGTATAGAGAGTGTACTTTAATAGAGCTATAAATTAGAAGGGAATAGGTATAGGGGGTGGTCATGATCTCACCTGAAGGATAACTCTTTCCTGTAGCCAAAAAACTTGGTTACAAGGTGGCTAACAATATGACTAAATATGAAGAATGTGCATTAGGACTCAAACTCTTGAAACAAATAAGAGTTAAGACAGTAGATGTGTTTAGGGACTTATTTTTGGCAATTTCACAAGTAATAAAAGAGTGGAAATTGAAAGAATAATATTTAGCCCCATACCTATAGCATATAAAGAGATCGGTGCATAATTTTTAAAAAGTCACCTTTCATCATCTGCCAAGATAAGAGAATCCAATGGTCGATGCCTTAGCCAATTTGGTCTCCATCTATGATGGATCGAATGCAATGCCTATGAAACCATTTATCATGCCTTGATCCGAGGTGCCATGTTATAAGGATATAGGGGTAATGCAAGCGTTAGTAGAGAACCGTCCCTGGTATTTTTATATAAAGAAAATTTAGAAAGTAGCAAGTACTGGGAAATGGTTGAAAAGAAGGATAGGGATGTGATCCAAAGGTTATCTTCGCAATTCATGATTTATGGCAGAATAATGTACAAGAGAATGCCTAATGGGATTTATTTGTGGTGCTTGGCTAAGAAGAAGGCCTGTAAAGTCATAGAAGAGGTGCATACAGGAGTTTGTGGTCCTCATATGAATGAAAAAGTGTTGTCAAGGAAGATTATAAAACTTAGATACTACTCAACCACTGTAGAACATGAATGTGTTTTAGAAAGTTTGGAGTCGTCACAAATGTCAAATTCATGGAGTTTCAATCAGCTACCACCAACTGAGTTACAGAATTTGACCTCACCTTAGTCGTTTGCAGCATGAGGCATCGATGTAATTGAAGAAATTAGACAAGCTTATACTAGGGGGTATATGGACTACATTTTGAAATGGGTGGAGACTGAAGCCTTCAGTAAGTTAGGGGCAAAGAAAATGGTGTGCTTCATTAAGACAAACCTCATCAGCCATTATGGTATGTCACATCATGTTCTTACTAATAATGGTGTCCATTTCTAGTAAAGGTCAAAGTTATGTTGGAAAAATATGAAGTGGTCCACCATAAGTCGTCACCTTATAAATCGCATGCTAATAGAATAGTGGAAGCAGCCAACAAGAATGTTAAAAACATCCTTGCTAAGATGGTTAAAACATAAACAAAATTAGTCTGAGATATTACCTTTTTCCTTGTAAGGTTATCAAACAATGGTAATGATGTCAATCAGGTTGACACCATATTCTCTGTTGTATGGAATAAAGCTTATACTGTTAATTGAGTTAGAAGTGAAGTATTTATGGGTACTAGTGGAATCTAACATCCTTAAGTACCAATGGTAAGAAACAGATTTGGACAGCTGGCTTTACTAGATAAAAAGTGATTGAAGACCCTATATCATATTTAGTTGTATAAGTCTAGGATGGCTCGCTTGTTTAATAAGAAAATGAAGCCAAATATAATAAAGGTTGGTGATCTAGTGTTTAAGGCTGCCTGACCAAAGACTAAAAATCCTCAAGGGAAGTTCATGCCAATTTAGAAAGGCCCTTACATCGTAAAAGCAAATCTAGGCCCCTACATAGCAAAAACAAATCTATTCAGGTGCAACAATAAAATTAATAGATATGGATGGGAATAAATTAATCAAGCTAGCAAATCTACATCGTCTAAAGAAGTATTTTTATGTGAGATGTGAGAAAAGTGAAAATAACTTGCTAAGTCAAAAACCCGAAAAGGCAACTTAGGCAAAAATTAGGGCATAAATAAATAATGACAAGAAGCAGAAAAAGAAAAGAAAAGAGAAGCTAGCTAAATAAAAAACCAGAAAAGGTGGCTTAAGCAAAAGTTAGAGCATAAAAATAAGTAAAGTAAATGCAAACAAAAGCCAAGAAAGTGCAACTATCCACTAGGGGACCATTGGCAAGGATAACGAAGCAACAAGGGAAAAGACTGAGGTGAAGGAGTAATAGAATTAACATGACTGAGGCATTTAGCAAGGTAATTAGATGATCTAATATGGTAGCATTAAAAGAAAAAATTATGCATTAATTAATGTCTAAATATGCAAAATATAAATGATTCATGCCACACATTACATCAAAGGAAAATACATTTACATAATTAAAGTAAATTAGTTATACATGTTTTGGACTAGATATAAAACAACATTTTCCAAAAAGGATCATTGTCTACTATTTGCTAGTGTGATACCTATAGATCTAAAAGTCACGTAACCATTCTATGTAGTCTATGTCATACCCAAGCTAAGGGTCCCTACAATGTAGAAATCATAAATGTGGTGGCTAGTCCAGGTAGCCTTGACCATATCTAGAAAGCACTGGGATAAAGGACCCTCCACAAATGAAGGAATTGCATTTAAAACAGGGGAGTGCTAAATTGGCGACACATGTGAGTTAGGTTATAAAAAGTGCCTGAAGCCAATGCAGGAAGGATGATGTAATCTCCATAAGCATCTTGGTACCTCCTCATAACACGAGTCAACAACTCTACCATCTTTCTAACATACGGATAATCTAGCTAAGATAGTGCAATTTGATCCATGGTTATGACTCAACAGTCAAGAAATATAGTTTATAATGCAATAAAGACACAATAAATGCAAGGAACAAGGAACTTACATAGGTAGTCTCAATTAGCTTAAAAACACAAACAGACTAGGTGATTCGTAGTGACATCATCGACTCAGTCAATAAAGCCATGTAAGACTCCACTATGTTGTTCAACATGAAGGCCAAATCACTCACCACTATAGGTTCCACACCTCCTAAAACATATTCATAGGGCCTTTTGCCACCCCAAATAGTAGTTGAACCAAACCTATAAGCAGAAGTATAGGGTCTCCACATCACTTAGGTAGTGGTGCCTCAAATAGCATGTTATAGGCAATCCCTTCATCAGGCATATTGTAAGGAAATGTACAAATATTAGATCCCTCACCTAAAACAAACTATTAGGCAGACATTCTAGGACAGGTCGCTCATACCATCGTATCAGCGAAAGATGTGCTCTCTTAGATACCATTCCCAAATAGAGGGCCTAGCCATGAATTGGCAACCGTAGGAGTTTACCTCAGCCTCCACCACCTCTAATGCCCATATCACTATAAGGCCTCTCCAATTGATGCATAGTTGCCATGAAGATGCAAAATCACTATAAGTATAATACAAGGCAATATAATAATTAATCATGACTAACATGATCGTATCAGTGCAGAAGTAATACCTAATCTACAGTCATTATGTTCAAGCGAATGCGCTTAGTAGCTATAAGAGAATCCTCATATCTCACTGCACTCCACCATGCAAAATGAGGGTATCCACCTTCTAACTCATTCATGGGATCCAACCCTTACAGTAAGCCAAGCTTGATAGTCCATGCCTATCAATGATAAATGGCATAAGCTTTAAACCCCTAGTCAAAGCAAAAGACGAAGGAGACAAATAATACTCATAATGAGGACCTTGCAGGCATTGCATATGTAGCCCTAGCCTGGGGAGCATCGACCAAAGTAATGATAGAGGTATGTTAGCATTGCGAACTCTCAATCAAAACAATGCAATAAGTTCAAGTCCTCTAGCACGAGCATCAAGTAGAACTTTGCTACCATAGAAGCATTCAAAAGCACAAACCTTGACAAGGCGTATAGTAAGTAGCAATGTGCATGTTGATTGACCACCTTATCGAGACTATCATCAGTAACAGCAAGTGCACCAATCTAAATGCTTGACCTTGTCACAGTCCTACTCCCCTTCTATAGGGGAACGTAACCAATAGCCCTTTGCAAATAATCTCTTTAGAGAACTAAATAGAGTATGCTAGAGTCAATGCATAGAGGAATGCCTGTAAACCTTAACTTAATTAGAAATGTGAAGTTTCTAGGGGTGATCGTAATCTCACCAATTAAGGGAAGGTGGAAAAGTATGGGTTGTGTCCATTCATTGCTCCACCAGTGCATGCATTATCGATACATCGAACCTCAGGGTCTCATAGAGTACTATCTGTAAAAAGGTCTAGATCCCTATCCCCTCTAGATTGGCCATGACTCAGGGGTGGAATGTGCAACCCACACCTTAGAAGGACTACTAGAATTGCCTTATTTCTAGAAGGAGACGATCTCCTACAAAGAGAAAAAACAAGATATAATAAAATATACATACATATATGTATTTTTCCCTAATTATTGCAACTCGAAGATAAAAGGCTAGTGAATCCTAATCACTAGGCTCCATATTTGAAAAATAAAATAGGGACAAATTCAGCAAGGCAGACAAATTAATAGAAATTACAAATTATTCATTCAGGCCATAAATAAAGCTTAAGACATGCAAACCAATGCAAACAACCAGACTTATAGATAGAAAATAGCTTTCACTAAAATAAAAAATAAGTGTCCAAAAAATTATTTCTAAATATTTTAGCTAACCTAATGTTTACAGGTGAGAAGTAAAATCAAGTATAGTAACTAAAGCGTATAGTGAAAAAGTGCACAAAAAATCAAATAAAAATGGAAAAAAGGAGGAAAAGGACACCTATCGCTCTTGAGGCAGCTCCTACAAGATGACGGTATATATTATAACCATTGAGGTATTGCTAGCTGGAGTGTAGTCGGACGAAATCATTTTCGTAGTCGCATTCTTTAGTGGGCTCACCCACTCAAACCACCACTGGGATCACTATTGATCTAAGGCATTGAGAGTTGAAAAGTCCTCCTCAAAAAACTCCTTTTGAACTTCGAACATCTCATCGTCATGAAACTCAACCATGTTAATCGACTGAAGGAGCAAAGTCTAAAGGTTAGAGAAAGAAAACATATAGAAGGAAAAAAAAATGACGAGAATGAAGACAAGTCACTTTTAGAGGCTTTTTGTAGTTGTCCTAGGTTGTACAACCCCATTGGGCTGAGTTGGCCCAACTCTCTACTTAGCCCCCAAACCTTAATATCATTCTAGCCTATTATGTCCAACTTCCTAAAAAAGCCAATTACACTCAAGTTACTAAAATACCCTCAGGTTTTCAAAAAGCCCAATTACATCTAAGCTATCAAAATGACTCTAGCTTTCTAAAAAATCGCAAAGTGACCAATTTATCAAAATGCCCTCATTCCTTTTGGAGCACTTAGAGAATACCTCAAGTTTCTTGATTCAAGATAAACCACCAAGATATCCATCAATAATAATATAAGTACTTTTAAGAAAAGTCTCTCTGTCTGAGAAATAACGAAGCCTAAGGAAGTGCTCTCAATAGTATCTAGGCCCAAGACTCATTACCTTTAGATAAGGATAAACTCCAAGACAACCAAAAGAGCTACAAGAATATAGATTTAGTTTTACCAGTGCCACAAGGGCCTAAATGACACAAAGACCACCTAGGGCTTAAACTCAAATCATTAGTCAAAAAGATTGAAGCACCTATAAAGCGAAACTTAGCCTTGGTACTTGCTAGAGAGTTGCCAAGAAGTTCAGTACCTATTTAAGAGCTACAGAAAAATGACCAACCCCAGTACTTACTAGAAGGTTGTTAGAAGGAGAAACTTAACCTTGGTACTTGCTAAAGGGCTACCAAAAAGTTCAGTACTTGCTTAAGAGTTATTGAAGAATGATCAACCACAGTGCTTATTAGAGGGCTACTAAAAGGAGAAACTTAACCTTGGTACTTGCTAGAGAACTACTAAGAAGTTCAATACCAACTTGAGACTTTCTAAAGAACGATTAACTTTAGTACTTGCTAGAAGATTGCTAGAAGAGGAAACTTAACCTTAGTACTTTCTAGAAGGCTGCCAAGAAGTTCAACACTTGTTCGAGGAGCTGCTAAAGAAATTGTATCCATGAGTATCCTTACTAAGGTTTACATTATATACTTTGAGTTATTATGAATAATTAAACTATTATTTCTCAAATGTTATTTTTCAAGCTCCACAAAGCGGGAGGCAAAATGTAAGCATCAAATTTTGGACCTTAGGATATAAAGCCCAATGATGAAATCACTAAATCAAATCTCCATAATGAAAAAGGGAATTACCCAAATGAAGGGATTGAAGGCCTTAAGAAAACTTAGAAAAGCCAAAGACAAACCCTAACCCAGTCTGGGGTTGCCAGCTAAGCTTGATAGGTTGTATAACCCTAAAGTAAGTTGTATAACCTTAGTTATGATTGTGCAACCTTCCCTATACCCTAATCTAGAGAATTTTCTAGAAATGGTCCTCCCTTTCAATCCTAAGGCTAGCAAAAGGGTGTACAACATATTCTTAGTTATACAACCTACAAGCAAACTCTAATTTTAAGAGATTTAACTCTCTCTTTGTGATTGATCACATCCATGGTACAACCAAAACTATTTTTGGCCTTGTGCGCTCATCCCACACCTATAAATATCCCCTTATTTGAAGAAGGGGAAGAGGCTTAGAAACCTTAAAGTTACTTTGTAGAAATCACCACTCAAAAGACCCTCCAAACATAAAAAACCTAAAATCTAACCTCACCCATCCTCTCCAAGGTAGAACTAGGCCTTTATCTTTACATTTGTGCATCACCCTAAGCATTTTTTGATGATATTGAACTTACTACGTGCTTTTGAGGGCAAAGTCACCACTAAGACACACTTAAGATCTCTCTTCCCTTCTTCTTCTTTCCCCTTTCTTCTCTACTTTTTATTTTAGAAACCCAAGAAATTTGAGTTGTACAACCTTATTGGTTGGTTGTACAACCCTTTCTCCATGGTTGTACAACCCAATTTTCCTACAACAATAGAAAGCTTTATTTCTTTGTTCTTTTTTATTTTTCACTTTTTAAGGTACTATAGTCTTATTGGTTTCTAAATGACTTCCCTTACTACTTTTACCTAAAATGCTTTTGTATTTTTTTATCCCTTTGAAATTAAGATTAGATTTTGGTTTTGTTTTAGACACTAGAAGGCAATGTTCAAGTGAGCAACTTAAGATTCCCTTGACCTTGAAAGCCTTCTTAATGTTGGGGTACATGTGCTAGTTATGTAAATAGTGATTTGGTTCTTCAATTTCTCCTTTTGGTTTGGCATCCTAATTTCTGTAATAGTTAGATGTGCCATCAATTTTTTAGCTTTTTATGAGCAGTATGATGGAGGGTTCATCAACTCTAAGATCTCACTTGAGGAGAATCTTTTGCCTCAGGCTATCCACTGCCCCCCAATTGTCTAGCATTACGTATTTATCTTAAAATTTGTCCAACATCCATGCATTTTCTTTATGTTTTGCATTATATGTTATGATATTTGAATGCAACATCATGAACTTAGAATGAGTGTTAGGATACCTTGACTTTGGAGAATAGACTTTGTTTCTCTTTCTTAGTTTATTTTAAGTTTTTCTTTGGTTACTTCTCATATTGACTCAATACTAACTTGTTTCTTCCTTTGGGTGTAGGTGTGATTAATTAGAGTTAGACCATAAAGGTAGTTTTAACCACTTTTCCATATGGATTATACGATTATGCATGGTTGCATTTTATGTGAATGGATGATAATGCATGTTAAAACCCTAAGCCATGTCATATGACCCCTTCCCCATTATGGATGATAGTGTGTGTGAATGGATTATAATGCATGTTAAGACCCTATATCATGATGCATGACCCCTCTCTATTCTTGAGTTGATGACTTGATTTGTTAGAATGGATTGTGCGTAGATGTATGTTTCGAGGCAATAATTGGTCTAATCAATAGCTTGGATAAAATATTAAAGGTAAACTAAAGATGCCAAGGGTCATATCCCAATATCCTAATATCTTAGCGAGTTGGGGGTGTCTAACCACTTCCCTAAGTTGAACTCAATTTTCAAACTCGATCTCTGATGGGATGAAGACGAAATAGACCTTCTAATTGACTTAGATTAGGTTCAGATTTTGCCTTCCTCAGATTCTAGTCCCCATCAAGTTTAGGTGGAGACCCCACATTTTCTAGGGATAATACTAATGTATTATCCTATTTTAGTCCCTTATGACCACCATTTGGACCTAAGCCTTTGAAGTTGCGCAAGGCCTAAAGGATCCCCTGATGATCCAAATATGTGCCATATTCAGAGGTCATCACCAGTGTAAAGACCCTTATCCTCTTAATCCCCTAATGGTTGATAAAATGATAGAGTCACAAGTAAGATTCCACTCATTCGAGTGCAACCGCGATACCATCGAGGCACTCATAATAACACTTTATATTGAAAGCCCATTTGGCACAACCATTTAGGACTAAACATTCTCATTCAAAGAAGACTAAGCAACTTAATTCAAAATTGAATAGCTTAGTTCAACAAGGGTACAAATCTTCACTTTTGCATAGAAAGTTGAACGACTTGACAACAACTTGAATGTCCTATTAATTAAAGAACACATTACATTCCATATTGTTTCCTAAACTACTTTAACACTTATAGAACCTATTTTAATACTTCGAAAGCATATTAAACATTAATTAATTATGAGTTCATTCCTTTGGCAAACATGACATATGTATATGATGAAAATAGTATAAAATAATACCTTTAAATATGTTTTAATTAGTCATGAGATGTGATAAATGTAAATATATAGATGGAAAAAGAGACATGTAAACTACCACATATGTCTTATCATTGGATGACTGAATATACTTTTTTGGATGAGAATGGTGTGCGACAATAGAGTAGTGATGAGTCTTTGAGAATTTATGTCAGTTATATATATATATATATATATATATTATTTCATAGAGAAAATTACAAATAAAAAAATAAACCACTATTAGAAAATTATCTCATTCAAGGTTTAGATGATATCGAAATGTTGAAGACAAAATAAAAAAAAATATGGAATGCTTCATTTAGAGTTTAGAGAATTTACCATAAGAATTGACTTAGTAGATCGTATTATGCCAAATTTTGATACTACTAAAATATATAGTAAGTGATCCTAATATTAATTATAATATTAGATTAAATTCTTATGAATTTGAGTTATTATGTAATAATATAATATTTTTTATTTTTACAATAAAAAGGTGACCTTGACGATGATCCTGCATAGTTAGTAGTGTGAAATATTTGAAAATTGAAGTATTTGTTAATTTAAGTTTATGAGTTATTTATCAATTATCTAATTGAATTTTTGGTAATAGTCCATTTAGAAAAATCTATGTCAGCCAATAATATGAAATTTAATTTTATACTAGTACTTTTTTATGTGTTTCCATTTCACTTTCATACAAAAAAAGACTTTCATGTCCAAAATATTATTTTATTTAATATTTATTTCAATTGATTTACTTACATGTACATAGTTTTTATTTTACTTTTTTTTTATTTGTTGTAAAAATAATGTGATTAATCTCTACTATACTGGCCATATAAAATTATAAGTAACTTACAATATTGAATAACATTATAATTCAAAAATAATTAGGGATGATACTTCTCCCTAAATATTATTCTTAAATGTTTACATATCATAAATATTCCCATAAAAAGAATAGGTCTATTAGTGTCTCTAGCAAAATAAGGATGACTAATGTTCTTAAAATTTAGGGTATGATAGGTGTCTCTAGGAATATAGAAATGAAGGGCATCTCCAAAGGTGTTGAGACAAGTAGCATTGCACAAGTCAAGGGATGACTAATGCCCAGAAAAGTCTAGGAACAACTCGCATCTCCAAAAGTTAGGATACAACATGCATCCCTAGAAGTGTAGGAGTGATAGACATTTCTAAAATAAAGAGATGACTAACATTCCTAAAAGTCTATAGATAACTAATGTCCTTTTAAGAATTAAAATGATAGATGTCTTTAAATTTTAATGATGACTATTATCTCCAATTATAAGAGTGACATTTAATTAACCATCATCTATAGTTATGGATATGAAAGCAATATAGATAATGACTAAAATCACCTCTTAAATTAGTGAAAACAAAATTCCAAGCTTTAAACGATGATTTTAGTCATCTCCTATAATAATAAGTTTTGTACCAATATTTCTATGTCAAATATATGGATTTAGTCTTTCATTACCAAATAACTGTCCTTTTCTAATGTACCTAAGAAAACATTAAAAAAAATATACATATATATGTAAGATATGTTAAACTTATGATTGAATTTTCTTGCCACAGATTATATTACTATAAACAATATATATAGGAGTGACAAGATAATTATTATGCTAATTAATTACAAAATTATAATGCTAACTACACAAAATAAGTGATATGATGGCATCCCCCTTTATGATGTATATGGAAAAATGGGCATGTCTTATTGCAACAATTTAAATCTTGCCATTGTTAAGCCCTTAGTCAAAGCACCAACAAACTACCATCGACTGCAAATATAATGAAATTGAAGATCTCTATTAGAAACCCTTTTCCATATGAAATGAATGTATAGTTTAACAAGTTTGGAACAAGCATGATAAACCAAATTCACAGCCATGTAAGTTGCACCAATATTGTTGCATAACATTAAAAGAGGTGCTAGTAATGAAACATGTAATTCTAATAGTAGATTATTGATACAATACAAATCTACAACCACAATAGACAAAACTCGATACTTTACCTCAACACTAGAGCAAGAAATAAAGGCTTGCTTTTTAGCACTTTAGGATAATAAATTCGATCTATAAAACAAATAATAGCCAATAATAGATCTCCTTGTGTCAAGATACTATCCTTAATCATCTGGGTAGAAGAACTATAATATAATTGGAGCTTATAATAAAGTGCCTTTCATATAACATAAAATGCATTTAACAACTTGTAAGTGATCCTCATTAGGGCTATGAGCTATGTATAAAACCCTTGTAAATGCAAAATTGTGCACAAGAAATATAAATGTAAAGTTTGTTTCCATAAGGATTAATTAACACAATTACTAATAAAAACTCAAATTTCCTATTATCTAGCAACCAAATTATGAAAAAGAAAATAATCTAAAAACTACAATAGTAAAATTAATTAAACAAAATTGAAATTGATTTGAAAGAAACTCTCATGCAAATAATTTATATGGAATTCAAGTACACCACAATACTACTATTTCACAATTATACTAAGGTTTTTGTTACAAATGTGAATGAGTTGTGCTCGAAGAATGATTTTCCTAAGTTTCCAATAATTCATCTCAAGCAAAATTGAATATATTATTACTGAAATTATGCCTACTTTTTTGTTACAAAATTCAATAAAAATGCATTAAACTCCTTGAATTATCCTTTAGCATCTTTAAAAGTCAAGCTTACTTTCTTAGTCTTAATCTTATAGTTTAACATGTTAGGATTGACCGTAGACTATCACTTTTGCTCGAAGATCTAGAGTCTTAAGCATTGCATATATGTCGAAATTTATACACATAGATAAATTAAACTCAAACACATTAAATCAAGATAACCTAACATAATTGAAGCAAAATCTCTTCATATAATCATGGAAAAAGTATTGGGTCTTCACCCTAATGTAACATCCCTATCCCTATTCATTGGCATTATCACATGAATATATTCATTGCACAAATCATATGAAATCACAAATGAGCATATGCATTGTATCAAATGATATGAAATCTCACATGAACATATGCACAGGATAAATAATCATTTAGAGATGTGAATTGTAAAAACACGACAATGACAATGGCACCGTTGCATTTGGGATACTTGAACATATATGCAATGTTGCATAGTTATATGACAAATTATTTCATGTTGTGTGCTTATTATAGCATCATAAATAACGGTGTTTAAGGGATCATCTAAAAGTATAAAGAGCATCTAGAAATTAGAGGATGGACGAAGGTGATGAAGGAATGAAGAAAAGGGACTAAAAGCAAAATTGTTTAACTTTCAACCAATAGGAACAAGCCACCAATCTTTTTTCCTATTAGAGTAAGAATACTAATTATAATTATCTGCCATTATGGGCTGGTAAGAGAGGAGATAAGGTCGAAATACACCAGATGAAAGAGAGAGAGAGCTAAGGAAGAAAGAAAGAAAGGAAGAAAGGAAGAAGAAGAAGAAGAAGAAGGAGAGGAAGAAGTGTGGGCTGC
>CATIWR010476604.1:0-26617 GCA_949677035.1 Omphalea diandra | reverse complement strand
ATCTTCTCATCAAGCTCCTCTCTCACCTACATCACAACAAACCCAAACCTCCTCTCCTCTTATCCTTAACCATAACTCTACAACAAACTCTATCCCAACCACAACCCAACAACTTGGTCTCAATCTCATTGTGGATTTATCTACCTACAATAAAGCCCAAGCCAACACACCTATTTGAACTCACCAAATGAACTTGTGTCCCACTACTCTTTCTCACACAAAACCCACTTACCTACACATAGAACCTAAGACAATTACACAAGCAAAGACTGTTCAAGAATGGCGCACAATTATGCAAGAAGAGCTGAGTGCACTCCTTCAAAATCATACATGGGTTCTTGTTCCAAGACCACCCCACAATAACATAATTGGAAACAAATGGATATTCAAAATTAAACGCAAGCTTGATGGATCAATGGATCGATATAAAGCCCGCCTGGTAGCCAAAGGTTATGCCCAACAATTTGGCATTTACTATTAGGAAACCTTCTCTCTGGTGGTAAAATTTACTATGGTGCGCACAATGCTCTCCCTTGCCACTATTCATCAATGGCCCATCCGTCAAATTGACATCTCCAATGTATTTTTACATTGTCATTTAAAGGATGAAGTATACATGGAGCAACCTGTGGGATTTGCTCACTCTCAGTATCCGAATTATGTTTGCAAATTGCAGCAATCCTTGTACGGGCTCAAACAAGCACCAAGGGCATGGTTTACACGCCTTTCACACTTTCTACACCAACTCGGGTTCCGCTCATCTAAGGCTGATTCTTCTTTATTTTATTTATGTGCTGGTGATTTAAAATTTTACATTTTAGTGTATGTTGATGACATATTACTAACATGTTCTGATCCTAAGAAACTAGACTGGTTTCTCCATTCTATTAAGTAAGTATTTCCGGTGAAAGATATGGGTCCCTTGCACTACTTTCTCGGAATCCAAGTGAAGTATCAGTCTGATGGCATTTTACTTACTCAAGAAAAATATTTGGGGGACTTGTTGGCTGAAGTAAACATGCAAAACTCAAAACCATGTTCCACTCCATTAGCCGTCTCACTGAATCTTAGCAAAACAATGGGGGAACAGCTGCCCAAACCCGAACAATATCGACAAATTATTGGTGCACTTCGGTATTTGACCTTGATGCGTCCAGACATTGCATTCGTTGTCAACAAACTAGCGTAATTTATGCATCAGCCTATTAATACTCATTGGTAGTCCATGAAACGTGTTCTTCGCTATTTGCGTGACATTCACACACTTGGTCTCTTTCTTTCACAATCCTCTGCACTCCAACTACAAGGATTTTCAGACAGCGACTGGGCTGGTTGTCCAGATGATCGACGCTCAACAGAAGGGTATCTCATTTATATAGGCTCCAATTTGATTTCTTAGTCTTTCAAGAAACAGCCAACAGTGGCTTGGTCCTCAACTGAATCCGAATACAAGGCGGTTACCAATGACACAGCTAAAATTTTATGGTTGGGATCCCTTCTTCGTGAGCTTGGCTTCACAAATTCTCTGCCTACGTCTCTCTGGTGTGACAACATCGGTGTTGTTTATCTATCTTCTAATCTCGTTTTCCACGGTCAAACAAAACACGTGGAATTAGATTACCACTTCGTCAGGGAACAAGTCAAGCAAAGATCAATAATCATAAAATTCATTACTAGTGTAGATTAACTCGCAGATGGCTTAACGAAGCCCTTGGGTACACGTATGTTCATCAAATTTCACGGTAAGCTTCGTCTTCGTCATCTTCCACCATCAGCTTGTGGGGGGGAGGGGGGGTGTTAGAGAATGTCAATTTGGTCATTAAGTGATATACATGTACCAGCTGTAGTTAGTTATCTTGTTGTATAATCTTATCATGTAAAGCTACTTAATCTCTTAGAACCTCTTGTCTCTATCCTAAGCTAAGACTAAGTATATAAGTTTAAGTTGTATCTGTTCATAAGGTGAGAAAAATAACAATTAAGGTTTCTCTCTTCATCTCATTCTTCTTTGAAAACTAACATGGTATCAGAGTTATAACTCCATTAACCATGGCAGATCAACCTATTGTTCCAGTGACTTCTTCCACCACCACTCTCTCCATTATTTCTTTTACTCATTCCTTTTCAGTTAAATTAAACACAAAAAATTATCTAGCCTGGAAAACCCAATTCATCCCTATACTCAACTATCAGAATCTGAATAGTATTATTGATGGCACCTATCCGCCTCCTCCACAAATAATTAACTCAGCCAATGGTGCACCTATTCTGAACCCATAATATGAAAATTGGTTCAAAAAGGACCAAATGCTACTTTCTTGGCTTTTCTCATCATTAACAGAAGAAATCTTTCCCTACGTCATTGGCTTATCCTCTTCTAAAGAAGTATGGACAGCTCTTGCCAATTCTTTTGGATCAATCTCTCAAAATCGCCAATTGCAGCTACATATTGAGCTTCAAGAGCTCAAACAAAATGACCTCTCTGTATCTGAATTCCTTCAAAAGGCAAAGGCATTATCGGATGAACTCAAAGTTGCAGGTAAGCCTCTCTCCCTGGCTGAATTCAACGTGGTTATCTATCGCAACATTGGGTCTAAGTTTCATAGTATTAACTGCTCTAAATCTTTGAACCGAGCCCATTTCCTTTTATGAATTGCACGACCAATTGGTGGCCCATGAAATATTGTTAAAAGTCACATAAGAACCACAAGCTAATATGGTCATCTAAGCTTCGGAGTCCTCTGTAAATAATACTTCTTTTGCTTCGTCCTCATCCCATTTTCGAAGTGGGAATCAACATCAAAATCGAGGAAACAACAATCAACAAAGACCACGTAGACCTTATCAAATTTATGGATTTCACAATCACAAAGCATTCAATTGCAAGAAATGCTATGCACCAAAAAATCAAAATCAATTTTCCTAAGCAAGCTATGGTCCTCGTCCATCTTTTCCACAAGCTAATTGTGTTTATACACATCAACCTGTCTATCCTTATGGCACACAATCTTGGTTCCCTGATACTACTGCAAACTACCACATAACTTCGGATGTTCACCAGCTTGCTGATGTCCATGGGTATAATGGCACTAACACCCTTCATGTAGGTAATGGCCAGGGGTTGCCCATCACTCATACTGGTAAAGCTTTGCTGCCTTCTTTGAATGGTTCCTTGTAACTTAATAATGTCTTATATGTTCCAAAAATCATTAAGAATATGCTTTCTGTTCAAAAATTCACATATGACAATTCTTGCTTCTTTGAATTTTGGCCTTCTCATTTTCTTATTAAGGATCAAACCACCAAGAAGGTACTAATGCAAGGACCCAGTGAAGGAGGAGTGTATAAGCTACGTCCTCTCAAGCAAGCACTGGCAGCTAAAACGACATCACTAGATGATTGGCATGTACGGCTAGGTCATCCTAATTTCAAAAAACTGCAAGATTTAGTTAAAAATAAAAATATTTCTAGCTCAAATTCTTCTTTAAATCCATGTAGCAGTTGTTTGTTAGGTAAAATGTCTCGCATTCCTTTGGTTGCAGTTGAATACAAAAGTTGTTTTCCTTTTGATATAATTTATTCTGATGTTTGGGGACCCACTCCCACACTATCTTTCTATGGTCATCGTTATTTTGTGCTATTTATTGATGATTTTTCCTGATATACATGGGTTTCTTTCTTGAAAAACAAAAGTCAAGTTCATGAGGTTTTCCTTCAATTTGAAAAAATGATTACGAGACAATTTCAGGAAAAAATTCGGTATTTCCATTCAGATTGGGGAGGTGAATATCAAAAATTATATAAATATTTCAAAATTGTTGGTATTCATCATCAAATTGCTTGCCCATATACACATGAGCAAAATGGAACGACTGAGTGAAAAATTCGACATTTGATGGATACCGCCTTAACTCTTTTGGCACATGCTTCATTACCACTTAAGTTTTGGAATTTTGCACTAGAACAAAGCAACATGCCAAGCAATGTCTTACTTAAAAAATCACCTTTTGAAGTGTTATTTCATAGGACTCCAAATTTCTTAGCTTTCAAACCCTTTGGATGTGCAATATTTCCTTAGCTTAGACCGTACCATGCTCATAAATTTTCCTTCAGAACAACACCTTGTGTTAATTTAGGTCTAAGTTCTAACCATGCTGCTTATAGATGTTTTGACAAAAATACTGGCAGGATATATGGCTAATGGAGTGGAACATGGTTTTAAGTTTTGCATGTTGACTTCAGCCAACAAGTCCCCTAAATATTTTTCTTGAGTAAGTAAAATGTCATCTCACCGAATCTTAGCAAAACAATGGGGGAACAGCTGCCCAAACCTGAACAATATCAGCAAACCATTGGTGCGCTTCAGTATTTGACCTTGACGCGTCCAGACATTGCATTCGCTGTCAACAAACTAGTGCAATTTATGCATCAACCTACTGATACTCATTGGCAGTCCATGAAACGTGTTCTTCATTATTTGTGTGGCACTCACACACTTGGTCTATTTCTTTCAAATCCTCTGCACTCCAACTATAAGGATTTTCAGACAGCGATTGGGCTGGTTGCCCAGATGATCGACGCTCAATAGGAGGTTATCTTGTTTATATGGGCTCCAATTTGATTTCTTGGTCTTTCAATAAACAACCAACAGTGGCCCGACCCTCAACTGAATCTGAATACAAGGTTGTTACCAATGTCACAACTGAAATTTTATGGTTGGGATCCCTTCTTCGTGAGCTTGGCTTTATAAAGTCTCAGCCTGCATCCCTTTGGTGTGACAACATCGGTGCTGTTTATCTATCTTCTAATCCCGTTTTCCATGGTCGAACAAAACACGTGGAATTGGATTACCACTTCGTCAGGGAACAAGTCAAGCAAGGATCAATAATCGTAAAATTCATTACTAGTGTAGATCAGCTCACAGATGGCTTAACGAAGCCCTTGGGTACACGTATGTTCATCAAATTTTGCGACAAGCTTCGTCTTCATAATCCTCCACCATTAGCTTGTAGGGGGGTGTTAGAGAATGTCAATTCAGTTATTAAGTGATATACATGTACCAGCTGTAGTTAGTTATCTTGTTGTATAATCTTATCATGTAAAGCTACTTTATCTCTTGTAACCTCTCATCACTATCCTTATCTCTTGTAACCTCTTGTCTCTATCCTTATCTCTTGTAACCTCTTGTTTCTATCCTTATCTCTTGTAACCTCTTATCTCTATTCTTAGCTAAGACTAAGTATATATGTATCTGTTCATAATGTGAGAAATGAACAATTAAGGCTTCTTTCTTCATCTCATTCTTCTTCGAAAACTAATAGTTTTATCATGGTGAAACATTAAATTCAAATAATTTATGGAATCAACATACAAATAAGGGTGATAGAATTGATAGTGATTTAGTAGAAGAAAATGATTATCAAGAAGATGATGGTGTTAATGACTTATAATTTGATCTTGGTAAGCAATACTATCAAGCGAGTACTAATAATATTTCAGTTGGGAACAACACTAATGTTAGTGGTATTCCAGCATATCTCGAGGCACTCATGATAGAAGCTTAAATATAATTATATCCTAGATGTAAGAAGATTTCAAGGATATTTATTTATCATCCAATTGCTCCACCTAAAATTGTCTAAACAGGTTGAGTAATAAAACAATGGATATGATGTTGCAGTTTATGAAATTACCCTATCTCAAAGGCGAGACACTTCCAAGTTTTTACTATGAAGCTAAGAAAATATTGAGATATTCGGGATTGGGATATGAATGTATTCATGCTTGCAAGTATGATTGTCTTGTTTTGGACAGAGAATCACAATAGGGAGACTTGCCCTACTTGTGGGACTTCTTGATGAAAAGTCAATGACGGTGTAGGAAAGAAGATAACATAAAAGATTTTAAGGTATTTTCCATAAACCTAGGCTTAACCCCTTTTCATGTCTCAAAAAAAATCTAAAAAGATGGTGTGGCATAAAGAAAAATGCATTGATGATGATTATATGAGGCACTTGACTGATTCCCTAGCATGAAAAGACTTTGATAGTGAATTTCCTTGGTTTGCAAATGATCCTAAAAATGTTAGACTAGCTCTAGTTACATATGGTTTTGACGCATTTGGAAACTTAAGCACCACTTATAGCATGTAGCCAGTAATTTTAGCCTCACTAAATCTGCCTCCATGGAATTGCATGAAATAACCATTTTTTATGTTGTCTTTTTTAATTTCAAGAAAGAAGTCAACAAAAAAGGACATTGATGTGTACTTACACCCGTTGATTAAAGAGTTAAAAGAATTATGGTTTGAAAGGGCAGAAACTTTTGATGTTTCTTATAAAAAGAATTTTCAAATGCAATGTGTTGTTTTATAAATAATAAATGACTTTCCAACATATGGTGATCGATTTGGATGGAGTACTAAAGGGTACATGGCTTGTCTAGTTTGTAATGAGCAAACATGTTTTATAGGATTGCAAAACAAGTTAGTGTTACATGGGACATCATTGCTATTTACCAAAAGATCGTTCTTGGAGTTAAAGCAGTAAGTTCAATGGTAAAAGAAAAGATAGGGAGGCACATAGAGAATAATTAATGAGGATGAGTTAATGCAGTTGGAGAGACTAGAAGATTTGACACCTGGAGAGCATGGTAATAGATAGAGAAAGCACAAGACCGAGGAATTGAAGTTGACTAAATGTAGCATTTGTTTTTATTTTCCTTACTAGAGTAAGCTAAAGTTAAGGTACAATTTAGATGTAATGCATATCAAAAAGAACATTTGTAAGACTATATTAGGAACCTTGATAAGTATAGATGGGAAAACAAAAGATACTATTACGCAAGATAATATTTGGAGGACATGAAAATTCACGAGTTCAATTAATGAAGAGGGGTGATGGGAAAAATCTGATGCCTATTCCATGTTACGTTATGAAGAAGAAAGGAAGACAAGTTTTTTATGAGTTTTTAAAATCTATTAAATTTCCTGACGGGTATGCTTCTAATGTCTCTCGTTGTGTTAGTTCAAGTGATTAGAAAATATCTGGACTGAAAAGTCATGACTACCATGTACTCTTACAACGAATACTTCCTGTTGGTATTCATGGATCCTTAAACAAGAAGTATCTAGAGTTGGATCATGTTTTCAACGTTTGTGTTGTAAGAAGTTAAAGAAAACTGAATTGGAGAAAATGAGAGAAGACATTTGCTTGATTTTGTGTACACTTGAAAAGAAATATCCTACTGCCTTTTTGATGTTACGGTTCATTTGACTATTCATTTATCAAATGAAGCAATACTTGGTGGACCAATTCAGTTTATATGGATCTATCCAATTGAAAGGTAATAACAAAAAAAAAAAAAAAAACTCAAATCCTTATTTAGACAATTACATCCAAGTTGTCATTCTTAACATTGTTCACTATATTTTTGTAAATCATTATGTGAGTTTAAGCAGAGTGTGTGCAATAAAGCGCATCCAAAAGGCTTAGTTACAAAAGTATACATTTTGAAAGAGTGTTCAACTTTTTGCTCAATATACTTGTGGGGAATTGAGATGAAATTTAATCAAGCTGAACAAAATAATGATATTAGAGTTGATGATAGTTTTTCAATATTCTCACAAAAATGTCACCATTTTAGAGCGACAAAAGACATTGAGTTATTAGAGGAAGAGTTCAATGCGACACAATCAATGGTTTATCTTTTAAAACTATGAAGAGGATAAACCATATTTTGAGTGAGCATATAATTAGATTTTAAACTTAAAAAAATGATAAAATATTCAATAAATCTGAAAATACATATTGATAGATTACTAGAGGATGCATAAGGAGGAGCTACATTTAGGTGGTTGTGAAAATATAGATCAAAAG
The DNA here is from genome assembly GCA_949677035.1 of Omphalea diandra. Classification (NCBI taxonomy): domain Eukaryota; kingdom Viridiplantae; phylum Streptophyta; class Magnoliopsida; order Malpighiales; family Euphorbiaceae; genus Omphalea; species Omphalea diandra. The sequence continues at coordinate 18,740 of CATIWR010476604.1, read as the reverse complement.
CATAGGGAGCAATTTCCTACATAGTTTAAAAAACAAGTCAGACAACATGGTTTGTGAATGTCATTTGCAATTATAAAATATATCAACATTCTATTATTGATTTCTTCTTTTTTTTGTTTTTTTTTTTTGCTTTTCTTTGTTTTTTTTGTTTTTTTTTTGTAGATCACTCAATTATATCATGAAAAACCTTCGGAAGCAAACGAATATCTATATTCACTTGCATGTGCACCATATAGCTGTGTAAGAAAGTACACCAGATGCATTATGAATAGAGTAAGGTTTATAACTGAAGACCGTGATAGTCATCGTAAAAGTTAAAATAGTGGGATTGTAATGGAAGGGAACCATGTTGAATATATCATTGACTTTTCTAGTGTTCTAACTGATATAATTTAGCGAGATTATGTGACAAATAGAAATGTTACTATATTCAAATGTAAATGGTTTGATCTTTAGAGAAAAAAAAATCAAGGATACAAAAGGAAGGAAATATAGTCAGTGTTAGATTTAGTAGAAGATGGTATGAGAACGATTCTTACATGCTTACTGATCAAGCAAGACAAGTTTTTTATATTAATGATCCTAAATTAGGAGGTGATCGGTGAATAGTGCAACCGTTTCAGCATAGGCATATACAAAATGTTGATGAGATTCAGGATGATGCAATGGATGTTGACAACGTTTCCTTTATGGGAGATAGAGTATATTAAGAGAATGATACTGATGATGTCGTTGAAGTTAGTCCTGGTGAAATACAATCACTAAATAGAGAGGACACAGATCCAGAAGACATTGAGGAGTTGGTAATTTCAAGACTAACTAAAGTTGTTGAGGAGAACTTAGAGGATGTCAATGAAGAAGATGAGATAGATGATAGTTTGATTGATTATTGCAGTAGCGAGGAAGATTCTCAACAAAATAATGATTCAGATAATGACATTGATGATGACAATAGTTAAATTAACAAAAATTGCCTGTAGGTGCACTTTTAAAATCATTTTATTCTTTAAACTTCATTTATTTCCTTGATTGATAATGCATATCATAACTCTGATTATTTGTGGCACATCAATTTGTTTCACTCTAAAGTTTGGAGTTGTTGAGTTGGTTCATTGGCTGTTGTCAAATGGTATTGAACATTGCAACTATAAGTTCACATCTGCATTCCCACTTTCTCGATCATGAGATGTTAATCCTCTTGGAGTTACGCAAGTCGTTTGGGTATGTATTACTGATTTGTGATTTTTTTGCAAGATCAAATATTACTCTTACTACTTGTTCTGTTGTTTAGATGGGTTTCATAACTAGTGGTTCATATTATATTCTGAATTTATTGTAAATTATTATGTGTGTTGACTTGCTAAATGATTGAACGAAAATGATCTACCTATTATTTTCATATTTTCTTTGAAATGTTGCTGGCTTTTTTAGGTTCTACTATATTGAGTTGTGTTCACAATACACACTTTTTTAGCATCATATGCGGTACTAAAAAGAAATTCGTTTAACCAATTATTCTTTTAATAAATTTGTGCATAGTGCTGTTGTGTTTGTCGATTTATTTCTCACTATCTTGTTAATTTTACGGCAGGGATGGCATGGGATATGGTTGTTTTGCCTCTTTCAGCTTCAATCTTTAATTACAGATCCTAATAGTACTAAAAAAAAGAAATTGGTTTAATAAATTATTCTTTTAATAAATTTGTGCGTAGTGCTGTTGTGTTTGTTGACTTATTTCTCACTATCTTGTTAATTTTACTGCAGGGATTGCATGGGATATGGCCGTTTTGCCTCTTTTAGCTTCCATCTTTAATTACAGATTCTAATGCTTATTAATTCAACACCAATAGCTTGTAAAAAAAATTAAATTATGTTTTTCTTTAAACTGCTTATTTTAAGGCATAACACATTTTGATCATTTCTTTATTTTATCACTGGTATTGGATTTGTTTATTGATGTCTCTAGAACTTTTCACTTCATATTGATTATATATTATAAGACAATTGATACTAATCATTATTTCAACTTTTCTATGCGCAATCAACCTTTTGCATATGTCGAGTCTGCTTGATATCTTGATTTTTGCTTATCAATTGTGAAGAATACAATATTATGCTATTTTTATTGTGTTTAGCCACTTGAATCTCTTCATTTTGCTTTCAAATTTAAGTTTATTTTCATGCATGAAACTTTATATTTGGTTGCAGTGAAACTGTGATAGGGGAAGGCTGCATATATTTGATTCTTCAGAGAGCCTACTTTGTAGGAAGCTTTATGCATTGGGGTGTTCTATTCATTATATATATATCTGCATGCCTATTGTGTTTGAAATGTATTTTCAAATTTTGGTTGTTATTATCATGTCAAGATATTAATTAAAATATGATGCTATTGTCAAAAATGTGTATGATAATTAAAAATAAATTAGTAAATATGGAATAAGGAAGAGTGGGCATGATTAATAAACTAATGATTAGTAGATATGCTAATTGTGATTGCTTCTTGTTAATTTATGTAAACTAAGCATAACATTGAAGGACTTCTTGGCTACAATTACCCACTTCTACTTCCAACCTGAGATATCAAAATTTGGGTATAACTCGAGGTAAAATTGAATATTATAGTAGAAAAATTAACATAATACAAAAAAAAATTGTAAAGCCCGAGAGTTCAACTTGGATCTCTTACATAAGATGCAAAGTCTTAACCACCTAGCCATATACGATACTTTATTAACATTGTAGAAGTAAAAATATAATAGTTAAAACTAGTCTATCTAACCAAACCCTTTTAGATGTGGTATGTAATTTTTGCAAATTTAAATTTTCGATAATAAATGTTATCTAAGAGTGGCAATTAACAAGCTATTCAATATGATAGAAAATATTCAGCTCTAAGAAACTTTGAGGGCACAAAAAGGATGATGTATCAGTGTCTGATACTTCTTCGACACCAAAATGCACCTCACACATGTCCGACATATGTTCAAACATGTCATAATTATATTAATTTTTTAATTAAATATGGTTCAGATATAACTTCAACATAACATCAAGATGATACTGACACAGTCGGAACACATAATGTGCACACATATCAAATTGATATATAATTTTCTTTTTGTAGTTTTAGTTCTCTTGATATTTCTTTCTAAATGCTCAATATTAATGTAATTTTCTTATTCAATATAGCATAAGTAAGTCAATCAAAAAGCAACCAAATTAATATTTAAATTGTGAGAATTAAAAATATAAAAAATAAGGAAATGGCTATATATATATATATATATATATATATAATAACTTAAAATATTTTTCAAGTATTTTTTTTAATTTTGAAGAAAGTACAATTTTAAAATATGGTACAATGTTTGGGTAAGTTAATTATCACATGAAAAAACAAAAAAAAAAAAAAAGAAAAAATACATGATTTTATTTTAATTTTATAACCAGTCAACTTTTACACTTGAGGCCCCACTCTCCACCAACCCCTGTCTTTGTTATTTACACCAGCTTCTTCCTCTTTCTTCATTTCCTTCGTTTCCAACTTCATTTCCTTTCCCCTTACAAATTCTTGAACAAAAATTAGCTTCCATGATACTAATACATACCAAATCTAATAATTTATTTTTATTCCTTAAAATCCCATGAAACTCAGCCATTAAAACTTCCTTTATGTTTTGAATAGAGCATAACTAAAGACAGAATATTCAATTACTTGCCACTAGAGTTGTACTTTGATTTAGAGTGTATGGCTGGTCTATATGGAACGCTTATCACCTGATATTTCATTTGGCATCAGAATCACTCTATTTTGATGTCAACGATGCGAATTATTATGAGAAAAAGTCATAATTGAGAGTCCTTGATTCATGTGATGAAGGGAAATTTTGGGAAATTTCAAGATACCATCAAACAGCTTTTAGGACAGGATCAAATCTGGAAAAGCTTAGCCACTATCTCCACTGGAAAGGTGACACGTGGACCCTAAATGCCTTGGGAAGAGAGTGGTGGTGAGATTTCGATACCTAATTTTTTTTCCCTAATTTTTAAAATAATTGATATTATTTTTATAACAACTTTAATTCTAGGACTAAGTATAAATGAGCTATGTATAATTTTCTAGAAATTTTTTAATTATATAGGTTATTAAATATATAAAAATGAGTTTTCAAATGATTAGAGTTTGTTTAGATATATCAAGCTTAAATATTATAAATTTTAAGTTATTATTTAATAAATCTAGGCAATTATCTATGTTTTTAATAAATTTGGAATATGGTTTACGATAATACTAAAGTCCAATATTTTGATAACGTACGTTAGATATTGAAAATTTATTTTTAATTTTCTATTTCTTTTCTTTGAGAAATTTAACTTCTTATTTCTGTATGAATTGAAAATAAAACAATAAACATCATACTTATATTTAATTGCATCAATAATATACCAAAGTAAATTTCTATTAAACTTAATTTATATATGTGTTATATAATTACGCTTTTGATATTATTGAATTTATATTTTATAGTTTATCTGAGTTATAAAATTTCAAACAAAGTATTTGGATAAGTAAAGAGGTCATGACCCAAAACTAAATAAGTAAAAAAAAAGTAAAAAATTTGGCAGCCAAAATTTTAATTTGGTGCTCTTTTAATTTAATTAAGAAAGATGAATTGTAACTCCCCACATCTCTCTCTCTCTCTCTCTCTCTTGTTATTTTCCTCTCATTTATTACTGGAAATTAGGTTAAGCATATATCAAAACCATCTCTCTCACACACCTCTTTTCAATCCATTACCTTGTAAGGAAAAGAGCTGCTCCTTGTAATATTGTTATGCATCTTTCCTTCTTTTTTTTTTTTTTTTCTTTTTTGGGTAAATCTAATTATCATTACAATGTTAAAGATGTTATATTCCCCTCTTTTAGGTTTTATTTCTGAATTATTGATTTTGGAAAATTTTAATTAGAATTAGGCTAACGTTATTGATTAATAATTTTTAGTCTAATATAATTGCTAATGGTAAAATATTTATTCTTTCAATCATTTTCTATCAAATATGATTATTAATGGCAAAATTGGTTAAAGATTTATCTTATTTCATTTGTGCTTCTGAAATTGTTGTGCATTAGATGTGGGAAAAAGAAAACCATTGATTTGACAATGTTATACTGCTAGTAAATTTTATTTGATTTGTTCAATTTCTTCATGTTTGGAGTTTAAGTTACATAGGATAAAACTCTCCTTATTTGTTTTTGCTTTGTTTGATCTCTTTCTTTCTTCATGGGACTGGCATTGATGCTAAATGACGTTGTAGTTAACATATTTGCTATATAAATTTAGAAGTAGGCCACATCTAAAGGTTCATACTTGATTAATTTTCTTTCTTTGCTTTTCAAAAATTCTAACCTAATTAGGGTAAAGTTTTCAACCCTCAAATAGAGGAATTGTTGTATGAAATTTAATAAAATGATTTTGTGTGTTTGTATAGTTGAGCTAAATTTTCATCAAGACTTGATGAGATCAAGTTAGGAAAATAAATTGATGAAATGTCGTTTCCTTCACATGAATAGTTTTCAAATGGTTACATTTTTTGATTGATTTGAATAACTTAAACTTGCTATTTTGTGTTGATGTTTGGTGGAGGTATGTAGCTATATGTTATGTAGATTTGTGAAAAGTTTTGTGGTTTTTATAGGTCTAGAACTTCAGATTCTTAAATTTTAATGTTTGTTGCTGACAAAGGTACTCTATTAGCAACAACTATTGTTTTCAATTTATTTGATGTACTTTTCTTTTTTTGTTTGTGGAGATTTTAGTATACTTAATGATACACATGTTGGTTATAATTCTATAAAGTTTGATGAATTTACAAAGAGTAAAACTTGAGCTATTAAATTTTTAGTGCTAACTGCTCATCATAGTTACTTCATATAAACAACAAAAAGTTTGATGAATAACATCATGAAACCATTTTTAAGTTAGTTATTATTAGTCATTAGTTAATAATTTTCAATCTAACTTTTTTGTGTTTTTTGGTTTTATGGTAAACCCATTGAATAATTAACATGAACAAAATGCATTATAGCCTGAATAAACCTTGAAAAGTTAATGTACACCTAGTCAAGGAGGCCTATGTCCTTTGAGGAAAATGGTAATTGGCCTCGTGTCACCATAATTTATTTTGCTTTAGAACATGTTATATGGTTTTTTATATGGTTTGGTGTTTATACCTAAGTAAGAACCTAAAAAGAAGCTAAATTAAGTAAGGAAAAAAAAGGCTTAATTACCTACACAATGTTTTGAACACAAGCGATTGTATTGTATTGAGTTAGATAATGTAACATCTCTAACAGATATTTTAAAAATGTTTTATTTTGTATTTATCATGGTCATTGTTGTTCTTCCTATCGTAGTAACTTTGATTTATTATTGAATGGCTTTTCTATAGAATTGAAAAATGGCTTTTTAAGGGGTGCAAAAAATGAAATCGAAATTTATCAACCCTAATAAATTACAACAAAGTCTCACAAATCATTCTTTTAAGTGCATTGTAACTAATTCAGTTACTCGTAATGGTATTAAGAGTCTTTTTGTTTAAGCAAATTATTGGACTAGGTTGGTCAAGCCTATGTCAAAACTCTCTTTTGATCTTGACAATATAGATTGATTACAGATATTTAGCTAGGATCACTTTGGAACTTGAATGGAAGCCTTAATCTCAATGATTAAAATTTGCATCCTAATTCGCAATCATGAAGAAGAAGTTAGTGACTGCTATCTTGTATAAGAGTTGGATAAATTTTAGATAGACGGTTTTGCGGTGCTTGTTGTGTCTAAAGTTGTGACCACAACTTTTATATTCACTTGGAAGGAATCAAATCTTTAACCAGATTATGTCAGGTGTCCCAAAGAACCGTTGGAACATCAAAATTCGTGATTGCAAAATAATGGTAGCGACCACAATTTTGCTGAAACAACATCTCTATTTAGGCAGACGATTTTGTTATGAGCATCATATCCAAAGACGAAAAATAGAGACTGCGACTTTCACTATTACTCAAGGGACGTAATGACTATTTTTCTTAAAGAGCCAATAGTTTTATACCACATGGACTAGTCGTTAGATACAAACAGGGTTCTCCACCACGAATTGAGCAAAATTCAATGTTATGTGAATCTCGCACTTACAAATTGATGTATCGACTACAAATTTCATCTGAAAAATAATAAATGTAAGATCTGTCTAACATACTTTGGAGATTTAGATGTAGTTTTGTTTATAATGTCTCATTGGTATTTGTAGCCTATAAATACACTACCAAATGAACTTAAAATGCAAGATAATATCATTCATTATGGCAAAAGTCTTGCAAATTTATTTTTCAACTTTTAAGCATTCAATTTATTGTATTTAAGTTTATTGTTATTTGGTGTGAGCATTAAACACCATTGGGTTTGGGTTTAGTGTGAGTCTTTGTATAGAAAACTCTTATTTGGATTTTAAAGTAAGTCTTAGAAAACTCTTGCATAGGTTAAGTGTTAGCCTTGTGAAACACTAGTGAGGTTATGTGTGAACGTTTGTAAAAACACAAGTTGTAAAGTTAGGAGTGAGCTTTAAAATCATTGGAGATTAATGAAACACCCATTTGGAAGAATTGGGAAGTGGATGTAGGGTTGGTTAATACCTGAACCATAATAAAACTCGGTGTGTTATATTCTTCTTTTCTTTTTTTCTATTTCTTGCAGAATAAACCTTTCCCTCTAAAATTCAAAATTTTCCATCAATTCAACCCTCATTTCTTAGTGCACAAGGGCCATAGTGGTATCAAAACCTCATCTCAAGCAAATCCTTAATTGAGTAAAAAGAAATCATGGCATAAGAAGGAATCCACACTCACCTCAAGCCTTACTTTGATGGAACCGACTATACTCATTAGAAGTATAGAATGGAAATCTATTTAGATAATGATGTGGTGGATTTATGGGACATTGTAACAAAGGAATGGAAGCCTCCAACCAAAGTGGTATATGGTAGTGAAGAACTAATTCCAAGGGAAGAATGAGTGGAAGCACATAAAAAGTCAAATAGGAAGAATAATAGGGTAATGACCATTCTTCTTAGCGCCTTATCAAAAGAGGAGGTTGATAGAGTGCAACATTGCCTAGCCACCCATGGGATATGGAAGGCATTAGAGAACTATCATAAAGGCACCACACTTATGAAATCAAGTAGGTTGAAAATGCATGTGATAGAGTGGGAGCTCTTTATGATGAAAGATAATGAAATCATCACTGACATGACAAATGGACTCCTCTCCATTGTCACAAACATGAAGAAGTTTGGAAGAATTCTCACCAACCATGAGGTAAACACTAAAATTCCCAAATCACTTCCTTTTAAGAAATTTGATGCTAAAGTTTATAACATATAATAATCCAATCTAAACATTGGAAAAGTGGAAACGAATGTCTTTATTGGTAAGCTACTCACTCATGAGTTGGCCTTGAAGAAGGATGAGGAGATGAAGAAAATGAGAGGGCAAGGAGACAAAAATGAAAAAGTTGAAAAAAAGACTCTTGCTCTTAAATCCTCAAACAAAGATAAGGAGGTTGAAGTTGCCTATAGTGATAGTGAAGAGAGTGAGAACGAGAAAAAGGAATTAGTTGTGCTCTCAAGAAGGACCAAGGAGATCATAAAGAGAAAGAAAGATAAGAGAAACTTCAAAAGAATATCTTAAAAGATAAGAGAAACTTCAAAAGAATATCTTTTAATTTTAAAGACAAGAAGAATGATGTCACTTGTTATAAATATGAAAAATAAGGTCACATCAAATTCGACTGTCCTAAGCTCAAGAAGAAGAAAAAGTTGGACAAGGAGAAGAAGAAGTACTTTAAAGCTACATGGGATGATAACTTAAGTGAAAAAAAAAGAAGATGAAAAAGTTGCCAACCTATTCTTCATGGCTCAAGAGGACTCCTCCAATAAGGTAAGCACTTCTTCACAATTTTGTCATGATTATGAGGACTTAGATGATATGGATGATGAGCTTATTAAAGCACTAACCTTGAGATGTAAAACTACAAATCTCAAATGAAAACTTACAACAAGAAGTGTTCAAAACTTAAATGATCTTATAAGTGACTTGAGGTCTTCTAATGAATAACCTAAAAAATCCTTAGAAAATCTTTCTAAATCTTCATCCTTTTTTGATTCCTTCATAAAAGAAAATAATTTTTTAAAAGATGAAGTTATTGAGCTTAGGAATTCCATCTCAAGATTTCACAAAGGAAAAAAGCTTTAGATACTCTTATTGTGTCTCAAAGACCACCCTTAGTAAGACATGGTTTAGTATTTAATGAAGCCTTCTTATCTACATCTTCTCCTTTTACATTCATTAAAATATTTATACCTCAAACTTCTAGTATTGAGGTTGTTGGGAAGAAAAGTGCTCCTAACACTAGGTCACCTATGCCTAAGGGTAAAAGAAAGGCTCCCAACAGTCAAGAGCTAAGTTTCAAAGAGCAAATAATGCATACATCTATACTAAGAGACACATGCATAAAAACTTATGTCCTACTCCTCATCACTCATGCACTTGCATGCACTCTTAAAACTAAAGTGTGAGAAGGCTTCCTACTCATACTAAAGTTGTGCATAGGAGAAAGACTTATAAGTCTAAACTCTAATGTCACTACTTCATAAGGTATGGAAATATTAATGTCTTTTACTACATTAAGAAGGCATACCTCAAATTAGAGGATCCTTTTAAGCCAAACCTCCACGGACCCAAGTATACTTGGGTACCTAAAAGAAGGTAAATTGTTTTTGTGTTGTAGGATAGTTTGAAAACTGTCGAAGAAGATAATGATTGGCATATGGATAATGGGTGCTCAAAGCACATGATTGGAAATAAGAAGCTATTAATAGCCATTAAAGAAAAAGATGGTGGCAATGTCATATTTAGAAATAATGCCAAGGGTAAGGTAATTGGCATTGGATTTATTAGTAAGAAAGATTGATCTCTTATTAATAATGTTCTTTTAGTTGAATGATTGAAACATAATTTATTGAGTGTAAGTTCATTATGTGACAAAGATAACAAAGTCACTCTTAACCTTAGAGAATGTTAGGTGACCACCTTGGTAGATAAGAATGTAGTCTTTAAGGGTGAAAGAAAAGGCAATACCTATTTAATTGACTTAGACAACTTGCCTAACCAATCCTTTAAGTGTCTTATCTCTATTAGCAATAAATCTTAACTTTGGCATAGAAGACTTGGCATGGAAAGGAAGTTCAAAATGAATCTTTTGAAAATTACTATTTAAAGAACGAGATTTCTAATAATTTTTCTACTCTTAGAACACCACAACAAAATGGTGTTGTAGAAAGGAAAATAGGACATTATTAGAGATGGCTAGAACTATGCTTAATGAGTATTTCTTGCCAAATTACTTTAAGGTTGAAGCCATCAATACTTCATGTTATATTGCAAATCGAGTTCTCAAACGACTCATTCTAAACAAAACTTCTTACGAGCTATGAAATGGTAGAAAACCTACACTTTCAAATCTTAAAGTTTTCTGGGTGAAAATGCTACATACTCAATACCAAGGACAACCTTAGAAAATTTGCCTCTAAAATCGAAGAGGGTATCTTTCTTGGTTATTCCACCACTAGCAAAGCCTATAGGGTGTTTAACAAAAAAACTATGGTGGTTAAAGAGTCTATGAATATTGTATTTTATGAATCCAGCAAACTTGATTTTAGGAAAGGTTCTTTTGTTGACAATGTTGTAAACGACTTTGAGAAGTTAGAGTTAGATTCAACAACAAAAGAAATTGTGATTGATTTTGAAGATAATAAACCACCACAAGAAGTTAAAAAACCTCAACCACAACAAAAGGAAAATAACCTCAAAAACTACCCAAGGATGGGAAATACTCCAAGAATCACCCAAGACATCTTATCATTACTGAGACATCCAAAAGAGTAAGTACTAGAGCTTAATTGTATGTTTTAAATAATAATCTTGCATTTGTTTCTCAAATTGAGCTAGAATCTATTAATGAGGCTCTTGATGATAAGAGTTGGGTATTTGTTATGCAAGAGGAACTCAACCAATTTAAGAAAAATAAAGTTTGGGAACTTGCTTCTAGACTTAAGGAACACTCGGTTATGGGATGCAAATCGGTCTTTAGGAATAAGTTAGATGAGCAAGGTGTTGTTACAACAAACAAAGCTAGACTGGTTACAAAGGGTTACAACTAAGAGGATGTCATTGATTATGATGAAACCTTTGCCCCCGTAGCAAGATTAGATGCCATTAGGATTCTTTTAGCATTTGCATGTCACATGAATTTTAAGCTTTTTCAAATTGATGTGAAAAGTGCATTTCTAAAGGGTTTCATTGTAGAGGAAGTTTATGTTGAACAACCTCTGGGTTTTGAGCCTCATGTTTCTCCAAATCATGTTTTCAAATTAACTAAAGCCTTATATGGTTTAAAACAAGTTCCAAGAGCTTGGTATGAAAGGCTTAGTTCATTTCTTTTACAAAATGATTTTAAAAAATGCAAGGTTGATAATACTTTATTTATGAAAAGGCACAACAAGGATACACCCATTGTGCAAACAAAGATATGCTTATTGTGTAAATATATGTTGATGATATTATATTTGGTGCAACTAATAAATCTCTTGGTGAAGAATTTGTTAAGTGTATAACTAGGGAGTTTGAGATGAGCATGATTGGTGAGCTCAAGTTCTTCCTTGGTCTTCAAATTAAACAAATCAAAGAGAGCATCTTCATCAACCATGCCAAGTACACAAAGGATCTACTTAAAAGGTTTGGCATAGATGGATGCAAAGTAACACAAACCCGAATGAGAAAACTATCAACCTAGACAAGGATGAATCGAGTAAGCCCATTGATGAAAACAAGTATAGAGGTATGATTGGTGATTCGCTTTTTCCTCTATCTCACTACATATAAACCTGACACCATGTTTAGTGCTTGTTTGTGTGCTAGATTCCAATCTTGTCCTAAGGAATCCCATATGAATTTCGTTAAAAGAATTCTTAAGTATTTGTATGGCAAATTGCAGTTAGGACTTTGCTATCCTAGAAATTCATCTTTAGTCTTCATGATATTCAATGTGGATTATGTCGGTAGTTTGATAGATAGGAAGAGCACTTCTAAAACTTGCCAATTCATAGGTGAATAGTTATTTTTTTAGTTTAGCAAGAAATAAGTTTTGGCTGTCTTATCCACCTTCGAAGTGAAATTTGTGGGGGCAAGTTATTGTTGCACCCAAGTTCTTTGGATGAAACAATAACTCAAGAATTATGACAAAAATGTTAATCACATTTCCATCAAATGTGACAACAAAAGTGCAATAAATCTTTCTTCGAATCCCATCCAACTTTCAAAAAGCAAACATATTGATATTATACATCATTTTCTAAAAGATCATGTCCAAAATGGTAATGCGATGTTAGAATTTATTGACACCAATCTCTAACTTACGGATATTTTCACTAAACCCCTCAATGAAGAAAGAATGAACTTTATCAAGAGGGAACTAGAGATGTTAGATGGAAGTTTCCTAGGGTGAAAATTGATCTCACATTATGCACTTCATTATACTTGTCAATATTAATTCATTGTTTGATATTATTAGTGATTGCATGATAATTTATTGTGTTGGATTTTATAGATGTGTTAATTCATTGAGTAATTATGCTTTTTAATTCCAAATTACCTGAATTAATCATCATAATATCATGTTGATCATATTAAGTTTGGGCTAATATTTCTTTCATGCTTTTTCAAAAGTGCCTTGTAATTCTCGATCGAAATTTATAATTTACGAACTTTACTTACAAGTCTTCTTCAACATTTTAACCTTTTTCAATTTGTTATTGCGATATATGATAGCCACCACAAAATTTTTCAAATTTCAAATTTGTTGACCATTGACTATGCTCTTTTTGAAGGAAACCTTGATCGTTACTCAAAATTTTCATAAATAGCATTCGCGATAAGCATATAGCAACTACATAGAAAACCATTAGGCATTGATTGGTTTGACAGTTTTGAACATTTTATAACCTATTTTCCCCCCTAATTTGACAATCAAACGATGCGTCTTCCTCATTCAATGCTTTTTTTTTACCATTTTCTAACCATTTCCCCTCCCATTTTCTATCTATTTAAGCCTTATTCACACCCTTCTATTCCACTTTTATCATTTTCTTCAACATACCTCTTATATATTTTCAATTTCTCACCTAAATTGTTTTTTCCTCTACTTTCATGGCATTTAAGAAATTCACAAGAGCAGAAAAGGAGAAGGTTGTTGCCCAACCTCAAGGTCTTCGTGCTTTTCATCTCATGAAGGGAATCATAAAAGAAGAGAATGAAACGTATAAGGCCAACACTCAAAAGATCATCTAACCCAATAAAGTACCCTCCTCATTCCTTTTGGAAACTCTTAGGATCGAAGGAGAAATTCAAGCATTTCTTTCCAACCTTGGCCATAATGAATTCATTTTTTTAGGAAGAACCGAGCTATGAAGAAATCTTATAAAAATTCATATGAACTGTCACTCTTAGTCGAAGGGTAGAATATAAGGCAAGTGTGTATGATCTTGTCCTTAGGGCATTTGGAGATTCTTACTTCATCACTTTTGCCTAACTTTTTGCCCCTTTTAATTTCCAAACCATAGATGATATTCCATTCATTTACTCTTCTTTTGACATCATCTATTATGAGTTTTGGTCTGAAATTTTCATAGAAACCAAACATGATCCAAGAACTTCAGTTGTCAAATACATCAAAACCTTAACCAATTCGCTCTTTCATAGAATTATTTCTTTTTCCATCAATGCTAGGGGTGATGAGAATGAAAAAGTCTTTCAAAAAGACCTAGCTTTTCTCTTTTTCCTCACTAAAAATAAACCTATCCAAACTAGGAGATACCTTGTGGATCAATTGATCCATATGAATACCAAACTTAAGAGCCAATTTCATCTTCCCTTTCACATCACAAACATATATAGGTTTTTAGGGGCTTTGAATGATGAAAATGAAAAATTCCTCACTAAAAAGTATCTCTCATCCCAAAACTTTGTTGATTTAACCTATTTCATCAATGTCAAGGCAATTCATCCTGACTCTTAGGTGTATACCTTAGGATCCTATAGGGGAAAAGAAATAAGAGATAACTCATGCCTCTAAAAGAAAGATGCTAGTGATTGAAGAAGGAACCTAAGAGCCTATTCCATCTTTAAGGCCCAAGGTAAAGCAAAATCCAAGTTTTTTTCCATCTCTCTCTCTTCCATTAACAATTGATAAGGTGATGAAAATGATCAAGAGAAGGTTCCTTCTTCTCTTTCACCTTCATAGGGACTTAGTTGACCTTTAAGAAAAGGTCGGTGTTACTCGATATCATCTTTCTGACATTGAAGAATAGGAAGACACTCAAGAAGAAGAAAGAGACCAAGAGGAAGAATAAGATGAAGCCCAAGGAAGAGGAGATAAAGAATTTATTGAGGCAAATGATGATGATATTGATGATATCTCTCCTACCTTCTGGTTTTCCTTGAGCTTTTTTCTTGTTTTTTTTAAAAAAACTTTTCTATTTTAATTTTGGCCCAAGTGTGTGATCAAACACATTTATATGTTTGACTTGTGTTATGTTTTTTTTTTTAATAATGAAAGTTTGAAGTATGTTCTTTTTATGATTAAACAATTCTAAGTACTACTTGTCATTGCACTTCATTCTCTCTTTCTTATCTTAACAAAAAGGGAGAGCTTACATGTCATTAGTTGAGGGAGAGTACAATTTGCGGGGGAGCATTTAACATTTAAATTTAATCATTTAACTTCACACACACATTTTAGAATACACTTATACATTTTTATCCTTTGCAAATTCAATCTAAGTTGTTAAAATCAAAAAAGGGAGATTATTGGACTAGGTTGGTCAAGTCTAAGTCAATACTTTCTTTTGATCTTGACAATATAGATTGAAATGTTCTAATGTCAATTTCAAGAGTTAATCTTACAAATATTTAGTTAGGATCGCTCTGGAATTTGAATGGAAGCCTTAATCTCAATGATTGAAATTTGCATCCTAATTCATAGTTATGAAGAAGAAGTTAGCCACCATTATCTTGTAGAAGAGTTGGATAGATTTTAGACAGATGTTTTTGCAGTGCATGTCTCATCCAGAGTCATGATCATAACTTTTGTATTCATTTGGAGGGAATCAAATCTTTAATTAGATTACGTCAGGTATCCTAAAAAATGGTTGGAACATCAAAATTTGCAATACCAAAATAAAGGTAGTAACCGCGATTTTAATGAAATGACATATCCATTTGCGTAGATGAATTCATAGTGAGCATCGCATCCAAAAAGGAAAAACAGAGACCGCAACTTTCACTATTGCTTAAGGGATGTAACGACTATTTTTCTTGAAAAACGAATAGTTTTATACCATATGGACTAGCCGTTAGATATAAACAGGGTTCTCCACCATGAATTGATCAAAATTCAGTGTTATGTGAATCTCATAATCATGAATTGATGTCTCAACTGTGAATTTCATCTAACAAATAATAAATATAAAATCTGTCTAGCATATTTTAGAGATGCGGACATAATTTTTTTGTAACATCTCTTTAGTAGTTGTAGCCTATAAATACACCACCAAATGGACTTGAATGTAAGAGAATAGCATTCATTATAGCAAAACTCTTGCAAATTTATTTCTTAACCTTTAATCATTTAATTTTTTTATATTTGAGTTGTTATTGTTGAGTGTGAGCATTAAACACCATTGGGTTTGGTTTAAAAGTGATCTTTGTATAGAAAACTATTGTTTGGATTTTAGAGTGAGCCAAGAAAACTCTTGTATAGGTTGAGTGTTAGCTTTGTGAAATACTAGTGACGTTATGTGCGAACCTTTATAAAAACAAAAGTTGTAAAGTTGGGTCTGAGCTTTACAACACTATTGGAGATTAGCGAAACACTTAATTGAAAAAATTGAGGAATGGATGTAGTGTGGGTTAATACCTAAATCACTATAAACCTTAGTGTGTTCTATTCTTTTTTTATTTCTTATATTTCTTTCTCAACAAACCTTTCCCTCTAAAATTCTAAATTTTCCATCAATTCAACTCCTCCTTCTTGGTGCATAAGGGCCAACACAACTGTTGCATCTAATCATGAAAAATCAAATATAGAAAATGGTGCATCACCAAATGGTTCCTCTAGAGGTAATAAAAATGGTACAACAAATCAAACCTTGGGAAGTGATGACAACATGGATCCAAATCCTTTAGTTCTATCAACTTAAAGTTCCCATGTTCCATCTACTGAAAATTCTAAAATTCCATTAAATAAGATAAGTCATGTGATGAGTCATTATTCTTTATACCATATCCTAATATTGGTCCTTTTCTATGCATGCAAAATATAATGTTGTGATAACCATATAATTAACTTGTTGTATCTAGCTCTAATAAAAGGGGTTGTGGCCAAATGATGGGTAAAAGCCTTATAAAGGCATTTGTTACTTCTAAAAGTAAAATGAAGATCATTATGGATCCATTAATAGGAAGACCTATAAATGGAGAGAAATCTGCTAAGTTTTCAAGTCAGATTGGTGTAGTTGCTCAAGATGTCCTTATAGCGCCTAAAAATTATAAAGATGTAAATGAAGAAAATAGTTTGGAACCAGGTTTTGTTCATTTAAAAGTATGTATGAAAGTAATAAGCCATTTGTTTATTACATTCACTTTAGTTTTCTTGCATTCTAATAATTAATTATATCATACATATATTCACATGGATGTTAATATAGATGATCTGGGTATGGGAGACTATTTGATTGACATGCTAAAAGTTAGTATGTGACAAAAGCGTTAAAAGTTGCATATGCACTACAAAAAGTTTTATACTTTGGTAGAGGCTAAGTATAACATGCCATTTTTTATCATAATAAAAAAATTAAAAAATATTATGTGACTACTGGGCAACACTTAAATTTAAGGTCATCATTTTCAATTTTAATATTATCTTAAAATATTACAACTTTTTTAAGAAGCATAGATTTATAGTTTACATTAGAATATCATTGTTCTTTTTTTAAACACACAAGTTTTGTAAATGGAGGAAATAAGAAGAAATTGAGAGCTCCACATATTTTAGGTAGAAAGCCATTTACTACTCGACGACTTGAAATTGTGAGCATTATAAAAATGTACATTCAGAAATCAAAATTTGAGATGATGTTATTGGTTAGTTGTTCTTTTCAACTAATTATTATAAATTTTTTATTTTAGTGTTAGTCTCAAAAAGAGCTTAAGGGGGAACCTTGTGATAGGATTGAATTGAACAAACGTACCCATTATTCTAATAAAAAGTGTTGGTCATCTAAAGCAGCATAAGAAAATTAGGTAATTTACCTTCATATTTATGTAGTTTCTTGATTCTATTAATATCAATGATACTAACTATTTTCTTATTACTTTCATATGTCCAAATAGAATTTAATGAAGGAAAAACTAAAATAGTATAATAAAGAAGGAATTGAAAAGACTACAAATGAGATAATTCTTGAGGTCCTTGGGCATATGGTCCAAAACCTCTAAGCAGACGCACTGAATCCAATGATTTGGCTACCCAAAAACTTTAAAAGGAACTTCAAGAGGCGTAACACAAGTGATGTATGTTTGAATCTCAACTTGGTGAACTTAAGACGCAAGTGGATGAAAGTCAAATTGAAATAACTAGTTTGAAGGATTAGTTTGGTCAGTTAGGTGAAAGCATCAACAAGCTTATGGCATTTATGGTAGCTAATAGGATGAAGCTCGAGTATGAAAATTTTAATGTAAGTACCAAATACATTTAGATAATTGAATTACATAGTATGATGGAACATACATATGAATACATTTTTATTTTTAATCCTTGTTGCTCTAGGAAACAATAATGCAAATGTGTCATGCATTATATAACATACGAATCTCTTTTTCATTGTTCATGAGTTGACTACGTTTTGCTTTGTTTAGTTATTATTGATATTTGAGTTGCATAGTTGTCACTCTATTCATATTTATCTGTCTTATTAGATTTTAATATAGTAGAAGTTTAAATTGGATAGTATTGTTCAGATTTACTGAAATAATATTGAGTTGTTATGTTTCTATTAGAATGCAACAATGTATATTTTCCTACAATTTTCAAAGGTACTTATGCAGGTTTTTTGTAGATTTTTTAGAAAGAAATTTTTTTTGCCATTATGCAAAATTTTTTGGAAATTATATAATTTTTTCTATAGAATTCTTTTACAACAAAATTTATGCAATGATTATGCAAAATTTTATGCACTATTTTCATGTTGTTCTTATAATGTTTTACTACATAATTTATGCAGTATTTAAGATGGAAATTCTCTTATTTTTTAGTTGTGTTTTCATGTAATCAAATTATCTCCATTATTTTGTGGGATTTTTCATATGAAATTGAAAATTTTAGCTAATATAACATTTCTGGTGTAGATGGTAAGTAGGCATGTAGACTGCATGCTTTTATTGGATCATGCACTAGTCTTGAATGAAATTGTTGCAAGAGTTTAAAAATATTGATAGTGTCTCTTCCTCTAAATGATTTGTGCCACTATACCAATAGTTTGACATTTGATATTTGACTTAGTTATTTTATATAT
>CATIWR010476596.1:0-12814 GCA_949677035.1 Omphalea diandra | reverse complement strand
AGTCTTTTTACTAGAGCATGGGTTGATACTGCTGGTAGTGAGGGGATAAAGGACTATCATGCCATTGAGAGATGGCAATCTCAAGCAGCTGCGGCTGATTCAGATTTTTACCACTCAGCCATGCATGTAAAGGATGAAGAGGATTCGAAGACAAGTTCAAAACCACCTACCTGGAAAAATGATGGACGAGCTAATGAAAGCTCCATCTCACATATTACACTAAACAAGGAACGTCAAAAAAATCATCTTCAAGGTGCAGACCATATTAAACAGGCTGTTGTGGATTTTGTTGCATCATTGCTGATGCCTGTTTATAAGGCTAGGAAAATTGATAGGGAAGGATACAAATCAATAATGAAGAAAACTGCGACTAAGGTCTTGTATTTTCCTTCTTTTTTTTTTTTTTGTGTTTAAATTATATCCGGATTTGCTGACTGTAAGTTAATGGGAATCAGTTGTCCATTATGTTGAAACAGATTTTGCTTTACTAACGTAGTTTTACTTATATGAATCATCATCAGGTCATGGAGCAGGCTACGGATGCAGAAAAAGCAATGGCTGCTCCTCAGTTTCTTGATTTCAAACGCAAGAATAAGGTGTGCACTTCAATAGTATAACGACATTAGGTTTATGCTCACTCTCCAGGTTGATATTCTTAGTAGATTCGTTATTTTGAAGCTATAGAGACATTTCCTGCATCTAGTTTCCACCATACTTGGGTTGATTAAGTTTTCACATTAATTAAAAAATGCCTGTATTTCATCTCTGATTATCATTCATATGAGTTATGTAATGGACATATATATTAATTTGGATAAGTTAGAAACACATTTCTAACAATTGGCATGATGCGCAATTCCTCTGATTATGTTCTTCCTTGAATGCCTTAATGTGCAGATTCGAGCCTTTGTGGACAAATTGATTGAGAGGCACATGGCAATGAAGCCAGCTGTAAAACCTTGATGGATTCTCAAGACTGGCCGGCTTGTGTTCTTGGGTGTACCTCTCCTACAATTACAGAAGTGTGTATCTTCTATTCATGCACGAGTCTACAGCATGAGATGACGTTGGTAGTCCTGGATTGGGTTCTCCGTGTAAATGCATTCAGACTGCCAATATGTTGTTGATGGTCCAGAAAGTGCCAAGGAAGAAAGTAGATGGTCCTTATAGCCTGTTCAAACATTTGATTTTTTTTGGGGTTGGGGATTCTTAGTGGAAATCACTTGCTGTTGGGCTGCTGAAGTTGCTTTGTATTTGACATCCTTGAAAATATTATTTAAACCGTCCTTCATGAGTCAGGAAGCCAAAGGAGCTTAAGAAAAGTGTTGTAGCTCCTCTTATCCAGATCACCGGCATTAACATGTTTTGACTCAGATTAGCAATTGGTTCGTTATCCATCTGCACTGTAATTCAAGGGTGGAGAGTGAATACTTTTTTTTTTTTTTGGTTCAGGGACCTCCATAGATGAGACACTACTTGTTTCTGACTTTTTTTTTTTTTTACATGCGTACAGCCTAGGATTGTTTCATGGTGACAAGATACAGAACATTTTTCCCTTCCCAGAAAAAAGTACTAAAAGTACAATCTTGATTTTCAAGTGAACACTGATTACTGACCTCTTTTCCTTCCTGCAAATTTCTGATCAAGGAGTTCTTATGTTCATTGGCTGTCTTTAAAAGGGCTTTGGATATCATTGCTTTGTGCGTATGTGCGCGTGCACAGTCACATACACATGTATGTTATGTATAGAACCTTGACTTATATTGCTTTATATCCACTTTTTTGAGATGATGAATACTACAAGGCATCTCTGTTTGGATATATGAGATTTCGATTTATAATGGTCAGGTCTTTTCTTTTATGAAGGTTGAAAATAATTAACTTAGCATGAAAGGAGTTTAATTTGTTTTAGTTACCAGAAGACAATAGAATCTACCTCATTATCTTTTTTTAATTTGTCTTTCTGCTTACGCCTCTTTCTGCTTGTGCCAGGTTGGAAAATGTATTGTCGATGACTTTTCCTTGAGGTATGCCTCTTTTGCCAAAATGTTTTCCTTCTTCCATCAAGTTGGTTATGGTTCTGCAGATAGTTCAGTTTATTTGATTTAATGCACCTTGGTAATATATTAAAGTACAACGTGGCTAATTTTGTTTGTTTGATATCAGGGGACTGAAGATGAGCTTGATCTTTATGAGTTACATTAGTTTCAGTGAGTTCAGATTGCTTTATTTTATGCAGTGATGAAGGAAATACATGTTCCTCTTTAGTGGGGGAATATGGGCTTCCTGATTAGTTCTTTATTATTATGTGGCTGTGGCTGTGGCTGTGGCTGTGGCTGTGGCACACTGACTGTCCATTTGAGAAGAAAGTAGAGTTCCTATTCAGCTGGGAATCTTGCTTTCCTTTTATCATCTGATAGCATTTGATTAATCTGACATTATATTGAAAAGGAGAGCATTTACTTTGATGATTTGAGCGATGGCATGGCATCTCATAAAGGAAAGATCTCGTGAGAAATTCCTCTTTGTTGTATTGAAGGTTTTCATTTCAGTCACCAGTATGATGCTAAGTTATTTCTTCATACATGAAGTTTTCCCTGTTTTTAATGGCTATGATGTCCTGTAGCTTGACCAATGCATGGTTTCTGATTTATTTTTGGGAACAGTGGAATTACAACTAATTCGGTTGTTCTCTTTGATCTCCATTGGTAATTAAATAGTCAAAACTCTCCCATTGGTGATCAGGTTCAGGTTCTTTTGTAGAATCCTCGTGTCAGGTTTTTGGATTGGTGTAGATCGAATTTCTTTATTTTTGATTATAGCAAGTCACTGATTTTGTTACCATTTAACTCCCTCTCCATGTTGGTACACCATTTCTTGCAATTGCAGGTTGCAGCCGAGGTGGTGCTTGCATGAACTTTGCACCACTTTTGCGTGTTTATTTTTTGCTGAAAATGAGCTTAATGTAATATCATTGCTTAGTTGTGCTTATATCATCACTATAATGTCTTGGGATTATGGAGTTTAACTATGCTTTTAGGCCGCTAGTGTCGAAGCAGAGAAGACTGAATGAGTAAAGGTAGATACAATCCCATATTCTGAGATCCGGAGGTTATGTACACGGCGAAAAATGTTATCATCTTAAAGTATGCATGATTTAGTTAATCATTTGTGCATCTTCGTCTATTGCTCGATTTTTAATTATTTGTCGCGTTGTCATAAAGTCCAAAAAAGCGGAAAAAAACTGGAATTCTTTGCCCTTTCGTTTTTTGTCCCTTTAATTTCATTTATGCCCAGTAGGATGAAGGTGCCATACGAAGTGTTGATTTCGGGTGTGCTGCATTTTTTTTTTTAAACAAAAAAACCTTAAGAATTGAGTTGTAATAAAATATTTAAGAGGAGGATACGGGCTGTGTGGGGCTAAAATTTTGGAGGTACAGACATTTTCTCTACCTTTGTGACTCTCTAGTGTGAGTCGACTTAAATTATTTTGTTACATCGGAAAGTTCGAATAAACTGATGATACGCTAGAAAAGGGCGACATGGTAAGAGAGGAAGAATTATTTGATTAGATTAGTTCCAAGAATCATTGGTCCTTAACCCTATGGGCAAGAGAAATAAAGAGAAAACAAAAGACAGAAATTTTAAATTTTTTTTTTCTCCTGTTTGAATATCTGATTTGCATAAAAAGAAATTTAAATTCATTAAAAATAAATTTATTTTTTTAACTCATTGAAAGATAATATATAAAGATAAATTATGTGTTTTAATAATTTAATATATCACACTTTTTAATTTTACGTTTCTCTTAAATTCTTTTCAAGAAATTTCTATTAATTTCATCTCTTCAATTTTCTTTATTTTTTTCTTTTATTGTCATTATTTACAAACCAAACAAGTGACATAATTCTAATTTTTTCCTCTTTATTTCTCTCCAACCAAGGTTGCAAATTGCTATCTTGTTGCATAGTACATATGTTTGGTTTCTGTGGCCAAATGGAGCTAAAAATTGCAATTCCAAAGCTAACTTGACAATGCAAATCTAGGGATTGCAAAATATACCAGAATTTATCCTGACTGTGATTAATGGATGCCGTACCCCCCTTCATTATTGGATTGAGGTTAAGAAAATGCCTTAAGAGCCCATTAATTAGTAGGAAAGCCGAAGAGTTAAATACGACAAATCGCACGTCAGGATCATTCACTTAACAGCTGATTCCATCAAAATTAATCTAATATCGACAAATAATTCGGTGAGTCATGGCCTTTTTAAGATCATGGATCATATGGGTGAGGCAGCAATGATAACAGTCGCTGGAGGTCATACGGGATCGTTCAAGAAGGTTTGTTTCTAAAGTGGAAATTGAAAAGTGTGACAAAATTGACGAAAAATTTTATTAAAAAAAATGTGAGACCTAAGAGATTATACAATGAATTAAAAAAGCCTAAATAGTAAAAATTAAAAATTAGAAAAACTTACAAGTAAAAAAACAAAAAACAAGCAATAATTGAATTAGTTTTTATTGATTATTTAAAATCCTAAGTGTATTAAGGCAAATGACAATGTAATAGATCATTATGATTTATTTTGTTCAAATTTTTATAAAACTTATTTTAAAGTTATATCACACAAAAATTGAAAAGTATAAATCAATAGATAATATTTAATTATAATTACTCTCACTCTCCCTTCCCCCCCTCCCACCTACCCACACACACGCATGTGGGTGCGCGCGCACACAAACGCACACACACACATATATATATATATAATTTGTAATTATATTTTAATTATATTTTTAATTTTAAAATACTTAATATTATTTTTTTGATTGATTGTTAGGATTTACTTCGTTAAAGTTGAATAAATTTTCTATTGAAATTTTATTAGGCAAAATTAAAAATATAAATCAACAGATAATTTTTTTATAATTATTTTTATGCATAATTATAAGTTCAAAATTTATTTTATTTACTTGATAATAATTGCTTATAAAATAATAATTAAATTTTAATTATTATTTATAGATTAAATATTTTGTTAAAATTGTATCAAATAAAATTGAAAATATAAATTGATAGATATTTTTCTGTTATAACTAATTTCGTGCATAATTATAATTTTGAAAATTTTATTTTATCATTTTATTTAATTGATAATAAATTTTTATAAAATAATAATTAAAATATTATTATTATTTATATATAAATTTTAATTATTAAATTAATAAAATACATATTAAATTTATTTAAAATTTATTATTATAATTATATCATGCAACACGTGAATTTAATATTTATTTATTATTATAATTATCTCACGCGATACACAAATTTACAACTATCAAACGTTTTCTAATATTAAACTATTGTTAGTTATTAGCAATACTCATACGTTTTGACTATTCCAAATAAAATCCTATATTAGTTATTAGCAATAGTCATAATATCTTATTAACTATTTTAAATAAATTCTTGCACTTAAATAATATTTTATAAGATATAATGAAATATAATATAATTTTATATTTTATTATATTACATTTTATTAAATATTATTTAAATTTTTTATTACGTCACCGTCGGCGTTATTTCAACACCCTTGGCGCCACTCGAGCACCAAAGGCGCAAAGAACACATTCGGGTATCCGAGAGACCACCGAAGATTGGTAGCTTTAGCCAATTGGATTATCTCGAATGAGATTCTAGAAGCCAAAGTTCATCTGATTATATGGTGCACATTTTCGCCAATCGTCGCGATATTTTTTTTTTTTTGTTCTAAAAGAAGGAACTACCGCTTTGTATATGTATAATCACAAAGTCGGTAAAGTTGGGGCCAATTATTCCAATCCACCAGCGAATAAGTCGAGTTTTATATGAACTTGCTTCGCCCACGGCTGGGGGTATCTAGCACAATATCAAAAATGGCCGAAGAGCTGGGATCTTCTGCGGCTGCTGCGGCCACCACCACAACATCAGCCTCAGCATCAACACGGCGCAAATCAAGATCACTGTGGCCATCTGTTCTCCGTTGGATCCCTACTTCCACCGATCACATAATCGCCGCGGAAAAGCGCCTTCTCTCCCTGGTCAAGTAATTTCCTGCTGATACCTTGGTTCGTTTTTAACATATTTAAACCCTAAATTGAAATCAATTTACTAAACCTAATATTGGGAAACGGAAATTTATAGGACTCCGTATGTTCAAGAACAAGTGAATATAGGGTCCGGGCCGCCGGGGTCGAAAGTAAGGTGGTTCCGTTCGAAAAGCGATGAGCCACGGTTCATAAACACGGTTTCCTTCGGTAGCAAAGAGGAAGCGCCCACACTCGTTATGGTTCACGGATATGCCGCTTCTCAAGGTTTCTTTTTTCGTAATTTTGATGCTCTTGCTAGTCGTTTTAAGGTCATTGCTGTTGATCAGCTTGGGTAAGTTTCTTTTTTCAATTTTTTCTGTCTTCAATCTGCTCTTTACTGTATTCCCTACGTTAATATTAGATGATCAGAGTTCTATTTTAGAATTTTGATCCTCCAAACTTGTCTGATATTCAGCAATTATGGATGTTTTCAAAATAAATCTTACTATGAACCTATGTTTTTTTTTTTGGGGGATAAATTTTGACTGTTAAGTAGAGCATTAATGAATGATGATAATGGTGATGATATAAACCTTAATGTTCACTTTCTTTCTAATCTCTGGGGATTTTTTTTTGCCTTCTCTTTGGTGTCTATTTCTTATTAGATATTTATCATGTTTTTTGCATAATACAGCTGGGGTGGATCAAGTAGACCTGACTTTACATGCAAAAGCACTGAAGGTTAGATCAATTTTGATTTGTTTAATTTCAAGAGGTTTATTTACTAGTAGTTTGCAAGACACCCTATTACTTCTTGTTGTCATGACTGAAGAATACTTATAACTATGTTATTTTTAATCACGTAGAAACTGAGGCATGGTTCATTGACTCCTTTGAGGAATGGCGAAAAGCGAAAAACCTCAGTGACTTCATACTACTTGGGCATTCTTTTGGAGGGTATGTTGCAGCTAAATATGCGCTCAAGGTGATTTCTTTCTCACACAATTTAGAATTTTGAGAGTGATATGATGGCACTTAGGGTCATTTCTGATTTTAGTTGTGTTTCTGTGTCATAGCATCCTGAGCATGTTCAGCATTTGATTTTAGTGGGACCTGCTGGATTTTCATCAGAATCAGATCCTAAGAATGAATGGATTACTCAATTCAGAGCGACATGGAGAGGAGCAATTTTGCATCATTTGTGGGAGTCTAATTTTACTCCTCAGAAGGTTATCAGGTGCGTGCACTTGTACTCTTTTTTCATTCTGATTATGTTTGAAACATTTTTAAAGAAGAAGAGTTTCATGTCTCCTTTCCATCATTTTCAATTTGCTATTTGAGGACCATTTGTCATTGATATATGACCCGCATTCTTGGTTTTTTGAGTTTCCCATTGGCATCTTTTTATCAAATAAAAAGGTCTGATCACAGTTTTGCTCTGTGGTTTTGCATTATGCCGGGCTTCAATCTAGTCCGTAGACTGTAATGCTTGCAATAATATGTAAGATCAATGATCTGGTTTGGTACAATGAGGTTTTTAATTCATAAAGAATAGATATGAAGAATGCAATAATTGTGCATTGAGAATTTTTTTTTCTTTCCATTCTGTTGGTTGATTTAGCAGCATTTCTGGGCATTTGGTCTCATCTGCTCTCTCATGGTTGATGTATTACACAATCTTTGATTGAATCAACTGCCTTTACATTTCAGTTTCTGATTTCCTGGCTGACTTTTTCTCAGAGGCTTAGGTCCTTGGGGTCCAGACCTGGTGCGCAAGTATACTGGTGCCAGATTTGGTGCATATTCAACTGGGGAGGTATTGACTGAAGAGGAGTCCAAATTGCTAACAGGTAGTGTAGGATTTTTGCGTGGGTTGATGAGATGCGTCTATATGTAGGTATCTTATGGTTGTTTTCTGTGTGTAGATTATGTGTATCATACTTTAGCAGCCAAAGCTAGTGGAGAGCTGTGCTTGAAATATACTTTTGCATTTGGAGCATTTGCTCGGAAGCCCCTTCTGCAAAGGTTTGATAGTTGTTTTTGTTTTAAACCTATTTTGTAAAACTAGGATGTCAAAACCCCCTTCTTCGGCAATCATTATGAAGTCTTTTATAAACAGTTGTCTTGTTTTCCCTTTTAACATTTGCTGCTTATATTTGTGGACCCTCATTTATTGCTGCATGTATGAGGCGGGAAGAATTTTTACATCGCTGTAGGTATTTCGAATACAATTGAGGTTTATTGAGACTTTGGTTGATTCTGGTTTAAATGCTACATGGATTCTATGATGATGAAGTGTGTGATAGCCAATTACAACGCTTGGCAGCTTCCTTCTCTGAAGTCTTGGTATCATCATGTTTAGAAGTTTTGCTTGGTTTATCAGATGGCTTGCTTTTGTTAGTCAAAGTGGATGGGGTTAAAGCATCTCCCTGGTTTTAAGGTCATATGATTGACCAGTTGATTGGACCGAGAATGCTTGTTTCAAGATGATTGAGCAGTTGATTGAACTGAGAATGTCAATTCCGGGAGGATATTTTCTTAATGCCATCTTTCAGCTGAGATTATAAATTTCTCCATGGTGGTGATGCATCCTTTTTGATGCACTAAAAGAATGCAGGCACATGCATATAGGTAAACAACATGTGCATATGGATGTAGTGAGTGATGGTCAAATTAGTACAAAGGACTGAAGTTCTTTTCCTGGTTGCATTCAAGAAAAGAATGTCTACACGAGTCAGATTAAATATGTTTTATATTTTCCTGTTCTAAATTGTTATCGGGCTTCACCATCTTGGATCAATTTAGGCAATCTTTTACTAGGGGTGCCTGAATTTTCAAGAATTGAAGTATTTCTAAAGTAGGTTCTGTTATACATGTAAGGCTTGTATTTTCAACTTTAATTTGTACAAAGTAACAGATGAAGTTCTTAATGTTCCTAAGTTCCTTTTTAACAGTGCATCAGAGTGGAAAGTGCCAACTACTTTCATTTATGGAGTTCAAGATTGGATGGACTATCAAGGGGCCCAAGAAGCTCGCAGGCATATGAAAGTTCCATGTGAAATCATTAGGGTTCCCCAGGTCCCTCTTTCTCTCTCTCTCTCTCTATCTTCTCTGACCCGTCCTCTATTGGAGTAAAACATAGGATGCTATGTATTTCAAGTCCTGATAGAATTTTATTTAATTTTTTACCTGATTGCAGGGTGGGCACTTTGTCTTCATAGACAACCCGACTGGTTTTCATTCAGCTATGTTCTATGCTTGCCGGGGTTTTTTCTCGCGAAATCCTAACAATGTATCCCTTCCTGAAGGTCTGGCATCTGTTTAGGAAGTTCTGTTGTTGTTTTATCTCATTGGTGTATACTTTTACCTCAAGATTAACATTAGAATTGAACAGGAATATTCATACCAATATTGCGTCAATAAAATATGATTTGCATGTATACATGTAATATTAATTGAATTAATAAAAATTTAAATTATTCTTCATTTGCTATATCTATGTTCAAAGGGGGAAAAAAAGTACTTTGTAGAGTAATTTGCTACTTGTAGGATTACGCTTTTCCTGTAGTTCTTCGGAAATCTTCAAACTGACAAAAGGGCAGGTAGGGTTTAACGACAGGGGAAATACCATCCGAGATCTGCAATATGCTCCTCCATTAGTGGATACATCGTCTCAGCAGTTAAAAATTGAACTACTGGGCAGTACGTTTTGGGTAAATTGGTGGAAGGCTTTTGAGGTTGGATCAGATTATGAAATGAGAAATAATTAAAAAAAGTTTAATTGAAATGAGAAATAATTAAAAAAAGTTTAATTAAAATGAGAAAAAACTAAAAAAATTTTAAAATGGTTGTCAAAATAAGAAATCATTAAAAATATTATTAAAGTGAGAAATAATTGAAAAAAATAAAATATGGATAATTTTTATTAATTTAAACAATTTAGTTTGTCTTTTTTATTTTGTTAAGAATATTTATCTTAAATAATTTTAAAATACGAATAATTTATTATTTAAACATATGAAAAAACTATTCACATTTTATTCTCAATTATTTTTCATTGTAATAAAAATTATTATTTTTTATTTTAATGAATGTTTTCTGATAAAAATATACAGTACGGCAATTGTATTTTTTTTTTTTTAAAAAAATCATGCATTTTTGGTCTTTTTTTTAATTTCAAAAATTGATACTTTACTTAAGGTTTTATTAAAGGTGAGTTTAGTATTATTATTAGCAATAACTGATGTTGGAATAAAAATTAGTAAAAGAAAATCTATCTTTTAAACTGACAATAGATTTTGCAATATAAATTCTGTTTGTAAAAAATTAATTTGGAAATAAATTAATATCTAAAAATTTTATCTATACTTTTTAAATTATGTTAAAAACGTTACTATAAATAAAAATATTTTAAAATATAATAATTTAACAAATAAAATTAAATTTTTACAATAGCCATTGCCTAACATGCTCTAATACTACATTAAAGAAATAACTACAAGTTTTTAAAGAAGATGACTCACGCTAAGTTATTACTTTAATGTTTAGGTTACGATTTAGCTTATGTTATAGAACATTCTTTTTGTTAAAAATTAAAAATTTTTGTAATTTAGTGACCATGCATAACAGTAAACCCACATTTTTTTTTAAAAAAGAAAAACTAAGATGAAGAATGATTTCGTGGCTATAATAGCTCTCTAATTTCCCTCGAAAATTTTATTCAAACCACATTTTTCCTGTCAATTTTCTTCGCTCATCACTTTCTTCGTAACTTTCTTGATGCTAACGGCTGATATGAAATCCCAAAATATCCAGATACAAGAACTTGCTGATGAGGAACTTCCAGTGTGCGAACAGAATTTTCGTTGAGGGGTCCATTTTGTAGGCCCAGGACCATCTCAAGGCTTGTGACTTTTTTCAATTTGTTGATGGATGTGGACAGGGAAGCCGAATTGACTGTTTTACTCTCTCCCAGTAAAAAAATAAGGTGGCCTTAACTGGAATGAAAGGGAAATAAGAGGCGGTAAAAAGCGACAGCGGCGGATGCTGCATTTATAAACAGTTTTGCTTTTGTCTAATCCTCATGACCCAATTGATTTGATAAGTTGGGCTTTTGGCTCTGAAACTCTGAAGTCGCTCACAAGACGCATTTAAAAAGACACTTCAGCTACGTACACTGCCATCATGTATTATCTTCTGTGAGTATATAATGAGGGGATAGAGACTATAAATAACTGCGAATGGTGTTGGTAGTGGGGACCCCAATGCCCAAAACCATACAACTTCCGTGCCACCATATTATTGCCTTTCACACAGCAAAACAACAGCACTTTAGTGCCAGTCCGGGACCACGTGCTGGTCAACACTTTCTGTATCCTACGTGGCAACGGCCTTAGAATCTTAAGGGCTCTGTTTTGCTTTGGCTTGGCCAAGCAAAGAGACACGTTCACTGATCCTCTCACGCCCCAACTTAGTGTTCCGGATAAAGCCATCTTGGGTCTCACCAGTCACATTAACGGCTACTTTTCTCCTCCTTCAGGTTGCGCCACGTGTATTATCCGGATTGCATATCCTTATTTGGCGGGAATTGAATCTTTATGGGCCCTCCTGTCCTACGGAAGGAATCACGGAAAATGTATTTTGACCGTGGAGGTGGACCTGCACAAAACTTCCTTAACGGCGCCGCAGTTGGTGCAAGTGAGGAATAGTAAAGAGCTGATGGATAAATAAATAGGACCCGAAATAAAAGAGTTCAGACCCACCATAGAGGAAAGAAATTAATTTGAAAGGATGATGGAACATATGAAAAAATAAAATGCTAAATAAAATAAAATTAATGATAAAGAATGATAATACTTCTTTTTGGGAAGTAAATTCTGTCTCCAATACAAAAAATAATGACAGTTCAAATTGGAGAAGGCATAGTGGTGGGATCAGCAGACGAGGGAATATCTGGTCCAACCCTGCACCCTTCAAGCATGAAAACAATGTCAGCCATTGATGGTCTATCAAGTGGATCAGGAGCTGTGCAAAGAAGCCCAACTTTCACTCCTAACAAGAACTCCTCCCATTCTGATGACTCAGGGTCTAATTCAAGCAAACCGGGTTCTAGTAACTCTGATATTTGGCCCCTCTGCAATTGCTTTTTAACCCACTTGACAATATCTTCATCTTGAGTAAACATGACTGGTTTCCTTCCGGTTAGGATTTCTAACAATACGATACCAAAACTGTATACATCAGCTTCTTTCGTGGGTTGTCTTGTTAATGCTGCTTCAGGTGATACATAGCCTAATGAACCTATTGGAGTGGAAGATGAGGAAGCTTCTGCTTGTGTTGCTATGATTAATTTGTCTAGCCCGAATTCAGACAAATGTGCTTCAAAGTCAGCGTCGAAAAGAACGTTCTGTGGCTTGATATCACCATGCACCATTGAGACCGAATGCAAGAATGATAGTCCACGAGCAATGCCTAGAGCAATTAAATGACGCATTGGCCAATTTAGAACATGTCCATCTTGATGGGAAGCTTCTTGAAGTAAAGTAGCAAGGTTTCCATTAGGCATGTAATCATAAACAAGTAGCCTGAGATCAGGAGGTGGTCCTGCATAATAGCCACGTAAAACTGTTAGATTTCGATGTTTCACCTTCCCTAATGATTCTGCTTCTTTTCGAAAGCTGCCTTCGTCAATTGATGCATCGGGGAGGCGACGGATTGAGAGCACCATCCCATCTTGA
>CATIWR010476545.1:0-11375 GCA_949677035.1 Omphalea diandra | reverse complement strand
AGTTGGTTATTAATTATTGATGGTATTTCAAGTAAAATTTGAAATTTGATAAAAGCCATACTAACATTCGTGTAAATTAATTGAAAAATAGTAAAAAAAATAAATATCAAATAATTAATTAATAAAAATTATATTAATTGTTAAATAATCAATATGAACAATTTTTTTGTCCTAAAATAAATAAATAAATAATTCAATACTTTATCAATCATAAGAAATTAGGAAATCATGATGATTTTTTAAAAAGTAAACCATGAAACTATTATTTGATGGGACTTCTTCTTTCCTTTGTGCAATACTAATTTAAAATGCAACAAAATAATGATCTTGTTATTTAATATAGTCAACTACCACATAAACACCTCCCCCCCCAAAAAAAAAAAAAAAAAAAAATCTATCATGTGTTTAGATCCCACCCAATTTAATAAAAACATGTAACAAATGATATCATAAATATAATGAATTATCAAATTAAATGTTATCAAATCACTGATCTGTTATAACAGGCAAGTGCTAACATACTACAACGGTACTCTATTGCGCATGACATATATATATAAATACAAATCCAACAATCTAATACTTGGCAAGTTGTTTTACATTAATGGGATATGCTTCAGTTTTGAGGGTAGAATTAAAAGCCTTAGTTGCTATCAAAGCATTCACTGCTTCTGTTGGGTGCAACCCATCAAAAAACACAACACTGCTCCTTTCTTCACAAACCTCACCATCCCTTTTGCACAAAATTCCATTCCCACCTTCTGCCACTTCACAGCAGGCATTGTTCGCGTCCTTGAATCCTATTAAACTTAATTTTTTTAAAAGAATAAATATTATTTATATGAAATTATTGAATCAATAAGTTCATAGTGGAATGTTTGTCTAATAGCTAGAACTGAGCAAAAATCAGAGCGGACTGAAAAAATGATTGAATCGAGTTGATTTAGTTTGGTTTGATCTTTTGATAAAATCAATTCGGTTTGATTTTAATTTTAAAAAAATTTTGATTTTTGATTTGGTTTTTTAGGTAAAAAATCGAATTAACCGAGGTTATTAATAAATCAAACTATTTTAAATCAAATCAAATTTAAAATATATGTAATTTAATCAAATCAAACCGAACTTTAATAAGTTCATTTGATTTATAGACACTAAATTTTAGTTTAATTAATTTGATTAATTCAATTTTTTTAAAAATTTTAATTCGATTTAGTTTTAAATATATAAAATTCAGTTTATTTGATTTTGTTAAAAAAACCAAATCAGGGGTTTACTCACCCTTACTAATAGCTATATAAAGAGTTTAAAATAAAAAAAGAAAAATGCAACCATCTAACTCCAATTTACCTTGGGAGACAGGATCTCTAATTATGTCTGAAATGATCTTATAAGAATTAACAAAGACAAGATCAGAACCAGGCATTTGTGGCTTGATGATATCCACCAGTGACTTGAGGTTTGTATTGAAGAGGTGAGCAGCCCTGTTTAGAGGCTTAATGCAGCTATTATTAGCCCGCACCTTGACAGTGGGGTAGCACCCAATTGGATTGACGGACATCAACACAAACTTCCTACCACCCAAACTGTACAACCGCTGCAGCAACATTTAACATTAAGTTGACTGAAATTATTATATATATACAAATTATTGCAACCACAGGTTACATATATACATATATGAAAATAATCTATAGCTAGCAAATTTATTTTTTAATAAATTAGTATTTTTCTTCGGAGATCTAAATTTTATACTCTTTTGCTTTTCCATTAGTAAGATTTATTTGAGTTTCCAAATCTTTCTTCGTAGAACAAATTAGAATTTTGCTTTGGATGTTGCTTCTATGCCAAGTACATTATAAATCTCTGGATCTATGGCTATCTATATTGCATAGAAACAGAAATGAAAAATGGCGAAATGTAGGATCGAAAATAGCGAAACAATATTTATAAAAAAAAAAAAGAGGAAATGGAAACATGGGAAAAATATAAAAATATTAAAAATATAAAGACAAATATATAAATATTAAAAATATAAGAAAATTTATAAATACTAAAATTGTATATAAATATTTAATAATATTATTTATTTCAAACATAATTTGCTTTCAGTAAATATTAAAAATGAAAATTTAAGAAAAATAACAAATCAAATTTTTTAGAAAGAAAAATAAATGTCTACAATTCTTAATAATAATTAATCTTGAATAGTTTAGAAATTTGACGGCTTTTAAATTTTATTTTAATATTGTTTTTTATTTAGAAATTTACTGGATTTTTAAAATTTTCTTTTAATATTATTTTTTATTTAAGAATTTAATAAGTCTTTTTATTTTTAATTGATTATAAATACTTTTTTATTTTCATTTTTTCATTTAGGGAATCATGTTTTCAATTTGAAAACGATGAAAATGTGCCTGAAACATTTTCGATAAATTTTTATAAGATTTCAGAAACGAAACGTTTCTAAAACTGAAAAATATTAATCTAATGAAGTTTCTATGCAACCTAGATGACTACCAAGGCAAACAAAAGTCTTTTAGATAATAGATTTAAATTTAGCTCAATCGATGTTTTGAAGTATCATCTGAGATTTGATAATCTTCCTCAATAATATAGCATAAAAGTTGATTATGCATTTCTATTAAATATTATTTACATATTAATGTTCATGAACAATATTCACTTTTTTAAATATTGAATAAGCTTTTTGCATATTTAAGAAATTATTATAATATTTTACTATTTTAATTTGAATTATATCCACTGTTATATTTTGTAACTCTGATGAATTCTCCTTTTTAATAAAATTTCTATTTCATGTTTAAAAAAATTTTGAGGTGTACATTTTTAATGAAATGAACACGTGGCGACTGACTTTTGCTCTCCGGTATCAATCTTTCATCCACATTTCATACAGTGAGATCTTCTGATCAACTTCAATGTGTGTGGTGTGAGCCACAGGTGATTAAAATTGAACGGAAATTGCAAAAATCAAATTGAATTAAGTGAATTTACTTTAATTTTAAAATAAATCCAGTTTAGCTCGATTTAGAAAAATAGAAAATTTCGATTTTAAATTTCAGTTTGGTTTAGAATTGAAAAACCAAATAAATTGATTTATGAGTTTTTTAGATTATTTTTTAATTTGAGTTTAAACAACTAAAAATAAATTATTCAAAAGCTAATATCAAAATTCTATATAAAATAAAAAAATTCAAATTAATTTATCACAATTACAGTCCATTGAGAATCCAAAATCAAAAACCGAACTAAATCAAACTGATTTTATTCGGTTTGATTTACTTCGATTTTTCTTTAAATTTCGATCAATTCTATTTTAATTTAAATTAAATTCAATCTATTCGATTTTAAAATTTCAGTTCAATTTGAACCGAACCAACCGAATGCTCAGCCCTAGTGTGACGTCTTGATTCATTAATAAAAGTTAGTAAAACCCATTTTCAAGCTTTTACATAAATGTGTAGATTGAGAAGTGAATTTCTTTTTTCTATATTTTCATTTTTGTTTCAAAGTAAAAGCAAAAAAAAAAAAAAAAACTTTAGAAAATGTTGTAGATGAAACCTGCATAATTGGTAGCACGGGAAGACAACATATATATAAATTGTGAAGCGGCAAGGTTTAGAGTAGGAGTGGTAAATGAGTATGTTAGAGTGAGTATGAATAAAAAGTGATATTTTAATTTAATTAAAATATATAAATAAAAAAAATAAACAAATAGAGTAATTTTTAATAATTATTACTAATTTTATAATTAAATTATATAATACAGACTATAACCGATTCTCTGCATGCACTGTTTTTTATTTGAATTAATCGTCTTTTTTTTTTTAATTAAGCAGTTGACGTGTTCTAATGTTAGTCAAGCTCACTAACAAATGGTAAATACAAATGAAAATTTTCCATTTTTTTGTGGAGATCTATTATGATGCAATAAAAAATTTTCATCATTTTTATTCTATAGAGCGAAAATAGAGAATAAAAAATAAAGACAATAATAATTTATTTAAAAACGCAATAATAATTTATTTAAAAACAATCATCAACATTATTATCAGATGTCTTTCTTTAAATAAATTATAAGAAAAGATATTCATTTTAAAATGAAATTTAAATTATATATATATAGAAATTCCCAAAAAAACTATGTTTTCTTTGAAAAGGCTATAAGCACTATGTTATCATGAAGTTTTGCCCTTATTTTTTTTAAATAATTTATTATTAAAATAAATAAATTTACTAATAAAATTAATTTTTTCTATTACTTGTATAAATAATGATATGATATTTATTTTTAGTAATATATATATATATATATATATTTATTTATTTATTTATTTATTTTCACTTTATGAGACCGTATAATAGCTGTTAAAGTTAGAGTTAGAAAAAAAAGTGTTAAATAACTGTATATCCTTATTCAATCTATATTTACTTACATATTAATAAGATTAAGTGAATTTAATCTATTTAATATCCATTAAAATAT
Organism: Omphalea diandra; assembly: GCA_949677035.1. Taxonomy (NCBI): domain Eukaryota; kingdom Viridiplantae; phylum Streptophyta; class Magnoliopsida; order Malpighiales; family Euphorbiaceae; genus Omphalea; species Omphalea diandra. The sequence goes on along the minus strand of CATIWR010476545.1, from coordinate 6,868 downwards.
AAGTAATCTATTTACATCCACACCCATATTTTAAAAGGTGAAATGAGTGAATAAAGGAGTAAACTTGGCCGACCCTAAGTCTAATTTAGGCAGTGCACACAAAGACAAAAATGTAGAATTAATTTACTTCTCTATACAATTGGACCTAAAAGAAAGTAATGAAGCTTTATTTCAAAAAATTTTGCAGACATGATAAATTAATGACGTATTGCATTATTCTGGGGAGACAGAGAATTGAATGCACCTCAAGGTGATTTGATAGTGAGCTTGTGAGATTGGCAGTGAAGACTTGAAGACTGACACTTGCATTTGGTGGCTTGAGGAAGTAGTTGAATGAGTAATCATTTCCTCCAGTTGCCAAAACAAACAGATAATTTGCTATCAATTCCTCACCTTTCCTTCCTAATACTTGTTCTAGTTCTGGCAACGTTACCTCTTCAAAGTTCCTCATTTGCTGATTCAAGCTGATCACCTCACCCTGCGTTCATCAAAACTAAACTTAATTAGAAACCAATTTTCGAGTGCAATATGGTTTATTATTATTATTATTGTTTAAAAAAACCTTTTAAAGGCTTTTTTTTTTAATTTTTCTTATGAAGTAAAGTTTCTGAACTTTGCCTAATAAGTCTCGTTTATTTTTTTAAATTGATTCAAAGAATTTTATTTATGTCAGGTACAAGTTGATCCCAAAAAAAAGAAAAATCCATAGAACTCAATTCACTTTACAAATTGAAAAACAAGTTTAAATATTTCCGCCTTAAAATGTTATTAACTAATGTTGAATGACATGAATTTTTTACGGCAATCCAGTTTATTACTTGATTCAAAAATTTCGGAGCTCAAACTGTTGCACAGCTCAACTATCGCAGGCGCGACCCTAGTTGTAGCCAGCAACATCCACGTCCATATTGGGTTGAATTGGAGTGACCTGACTTATTTTTTGAGTTATATATTAATACTTTATGTTAGGATTATTCATTCGCAATAGTTCTCACAAATATAAGAATTTTCTCTTTATTTAGGGACGTAGGTCGAATTGACCAAATCACGTAAATCCTTGTATTATTTTTTTCGTTTGATTTCTTTCATAGTTACTGCTATTTTCTTGACAACAAATATATACAAGATGATTATTTTCTTAAAGGTAATGTCTCATACATCCATGATATATTTATATAACAAAAAAGAAAAAAACAAAAAAAAGGAAATGAGCATCTTACTGCAAGTAAGCCAGTGTCATCTAGTATGCCAGAAGCACCAGAAGCATAGTTGACACCATGGATAATTTTCATTCCCTTGGTTGAAGGGTCAGTAAAAGCTGGAATCAAAGGGAGCCCAAGCTGATCACCAAGAAGATCAATCACATTTTTCCCATTTGTGAACCTGCCAGATGGGCCATAAGGGAAGTCTATACCATAGGGAAAATAATTGGCTTTAGCCATTGAGTTTGGAAGTAAGTTGTTGTTGCCATTGTCAACCAGTGAGCTACCAAAGACAAACATCCCTTTGATTTCAGTATCATCATCACCTCTATGAAACTTTTGTTGTTCCAAGGAGTGACTATTGCATAGAAAAACACAGGCAATAAGGACTGAGTGGCATAAGAAGGAAAATCTTGAGGGTATTGTTTTTGTAGCCATTTTAGTGGCTAGAGGGTAGTTCAAGTTTGAAGGCAAAGATTTGTGTAGAGTTGGAAGGTATGTCCTGTTTATATAGGGAAGGAGATTCAAAGCTCAGATATTTGAATAATTGCGTATATAATACGTTAATTATACCTATTTTTTTTAAAAAAAATTAATGTCTTATATCTATTTCATATCACGTCAGTGTATTATTGACATTTGAACAAAAAAAGAAAAAGTGTATTAATGACATATTTAGTTATATAAAAAATGTTAAATGAAACATTATTCTTAATAAATGTATTTTAAGATTTTAATATTTTATTTATATATTTTAATACCAACCAAATAGAATCAAATATTATTTTCATACAATCTTATGTATAGGAATCTTATATTTTATAAATAAATAAATTAATTTAGATAACGAAATTTTAAGAATAGTGAGATATTTTAATTCTTTTAAAATCTTATTGTTAGTTTTTGAAATTAATTAAAATAGAAAACATTAAATCAGGATAAAAATTTTATTCTCATTTCAATTTTTTAATGTACTAAGCACTTTCTAAAAGAATTATGATTGAAATTTTAAAATTAAGGCCATATATTTAAATTAAAGACAAGTGATTCTTAAAACTAAATATAAGGAAAATTTTATTTTTGTTTAATTACAATTTAAATTTTAAAAATAATTTTAATAACACTAAATTAAATTTGATTGGGTGTTTCTTTAGAAGAAATTAAATCTCATTGATAATGTACAATATAAAAGTGTTGTGCCAACGCTTTTTGTGCTTTAAAATAAGAATAAAGATATGTATCTAAAATGTGGCATTGCTTCTTTCGATTGTTTGTTTTTGTATGAATTTATTTAAATAGATATAGAGAACGTAAATAAATAGATAAAATAATGTTATAAATAAAAAAAAAATTTAATATTTTAGAATTAAAGTTAAAAGGCAAACCAATATAGTCAGTCTTACCATTAATATCATATTTGACATTTTTTTATAAAATATAAAAATAAAATGAAAAGATACAGATAAAATAGAAAAGATATAAAAAAATAAAATCAAAATAAATAAATTATATATTTTTATTTAAAAAAAGCTGCCAAACACAATCTATAGAGCAATGATACCATTTAGCGCGATATGAGCGATCCTCGCCAGTTGCACTTAAAGGAAAGGTTGAATTTTCCATACAAACCTATCTAACTTCTAGGGAATATTTATTGCTATTATTTATTCTCCTTATTTTATTATATCTGTCTTTTTAAAATCTTACATTTAAATTAAGAAGATAATTAATTAAAATAATATTAATTAATACTTCATCTATTTTAAAATAATATCATTTTATAAAAAAAAAATTATTTTATAATACTTGATATTTTACAATTATCAATGAATATTAATTAATTTTTTCAATTCTATCATTTCTTTTTTTCATAATAATTATTTGTTTAGAGTATATAATAATTTATAAAATAATTAATTTAAGGTATTATAGTCTTTTTTTTATATATAATAACACCTATTAAATATAATTTTTAATATATGTACAAAAATCTTAAATAATATCTATTAAAAAATAAAGAAGTATTGATTAATACATTTTTACTTATTTTTAATTAAAACTTTATACTAACACTAATAAAGTAATATTTAATTATAAAAAAAATAATAATGAAGATAAATTTAGAAATTAAGTAATTAATATTATATTAATAATATAAAATGATATTTATATTAAAATAATTTTTTTTAAATGATAAATACCATGAAATGGAGAGACTAATGGTTAATATAAGGGACACATAGAGAAAACTTTAACTAAAAGACAAGTAATAATAACTATATCTAGGGTTATGTGCCAGAAAAAACGTTTCTTCCTTAGGTAATTCGTCTTAAATTGGCTGTCCTACCTTCAGCGGGTTGATTCACAGCATGTCTTTAGCCTCACATTTCACATTGAAGATTAACGTCAGCTCCATACCCTGAGTTGGCTTTCAATAGATTATAAATTTGAAAAAGACTTCCACCTCCATCACTTATTGTTGATTTTAACATTAAATCCTGCAATGACTTTTCCACCAAGAATTATTGATGTCCTCTTCTTATAATAATAATATTAACTTGAAATATGCCACCATAATATGATGTTATAAATTTCACAACTCATATTTCTAATTTATCTTATGCAACGTACAATTTTCAATATATATATATATATAAAGTAGAAGTGTACACAAAACATAAAAATATTAAATTAAATCGAGAATAAAATTGAAAAAATCGATTGTGAACAATATCTAAAAGGATCAAAAAATTTTTCATCATGTACTGTTACATAGTACAAAAGTGATATAATTTTGAAGTAACATTTATATTTAAATCGAAAATTATATCATATTATCTCGATTTATCCCTTATTGAGTATTGTCTCGTCATATATATATATATATATCATTTAAATGTGGTCAATGGTCATTCACATGCAACAGAGTTTGTTGAACGCATGAGGTTTCCTTCCAAATTCCTAGCACTGTCATTTGTCCATCAAAACCCTTCAAGTCCCCTTCCAATACGGCATTTGCCCCACCAAAACGTTTCAGTCCCTTAAACTAGATATCAAAACTACGTCGTTTAATGCAACGGAGTTTGTTGAACGCATAAGGTTTCCTTCCAAATTCCTAACACTGTCATTTGTCCATCAAAACCCTTCAAGTCCCCTTCCAAGGCGGCATTTGCCCACCAAAACGTTTCAGTCCCTTACCCTAAATATCAAAACTACGTCGTTTAACTAGAATTTTATATATATATATATATATATATATATACACACATATATATATATATTTCATAATTGATATTTTGCGAATTGCAGATTTAATTCTTATGTTTTTGTTATATTTGTATTTTAGAATTGATGTATGTAGAATTACAAAGTTTTTTTTATATTTTTATTATGTTATATTATAGAATTGAGATAATATATTCATATTTTCATTATGTTTGTATTTTAGGTCTTTGATTTTGAATTTTAGATTTTAAATAGATTTTAGATGACTTATATTTATTTAATATATACATTTAAAATTTTTAAAAATTATCAGTTTTGAATAGTATTTTTTTGTTTGTTTGTCTCGTTTGTCCTGCGTTTCGTATTATTTTATCTCAAAATTTTGATATAAGATAAAATGAGATTCAATAACATATGAGACAAAACTAATTCTTAAATTTTAAGAAACTGATGATTTTAAGAAGAGACGAAGATTTTTGAATGTCTAACTTTATCTGTCTTATACACACCCACTACATATCAGTTCCATGTACCAAAGGCTTGGCTTCCAAAGTCTAAGTTTTTTTTTTTATTTGACCTTAAATTTTGAATATAAAAAAAATGTATCAGGTGCTGATTAATTGATTTGTTCCAAAACCTATCTAAAGAAAAAATTGTGATTTAAAATTTACTCAATTTAAATTCACTCAATTCGATTCATTTGTCACATATAGTTTCTATTCAAAATGTCAATCTTAAACACACTCTAATATTTAATTTTTACTTGCAACTGAGTTTGATATTCTCTTCTTTTTTTAATCCACCATTTTAAACAGTTAGTTTTTATTTGAATTTATTATTGTTTTACAAAAAAAGAAGAGATATTAATTACTTTTTCCAATTTTATCTTAGTATTTTAATAAAAGATTCAATTTTATCATAGTATCATAGCCTTAACTGCAGTTTAGTGTATATATATATATATATATATATATAGATATATATATATATATATATATATATATATATATATATTGTTGTACTTAAATTGCGATGGAATTTGAAATATCTCTTCTTTTTTTATCTACAGTTTTCAAAAGTTTGTTTTATTTGAATTTATTTATTGTTTTACAAAAATAAGAAGATATTAATTACTTTTTTAATTTTATCATAATCTCTTGCTAAAGAAAGAATGTAATAAAAGAGTGATTTAATTATGTGTAATTATTTTTTTATAATAAAGTTATTTGATAATTTTTTAATTTTTATATAATACATTAGGAAAAAAAAAAACGGAGAGACTAACATTAAATCCAAAACTCATTGATGTGTGTGAGTGTGTGTATAAATGAAAGGCATTGATTAGTAGCGTTGAAAGTTAATTTTTGTGTTAAGATTGTGAAATAAATAGCCAACATATTCCATTTTATGATCTAAGATATCGGCCGTTAAATGTACACAAAACAAAATGAACCATTTTAGCAAAATTAATGTCTTCTCCAGCAAATTCATTTTCCTCTTCAGCAATAACAATAACATTCTTTCCTATGCTTGCATGAAACAATAAAGCAACAACCTTTTAGATGTAAAATCAAAGAAGCTAAGTCTGAAATGGAAAATGAGCAAAACCCAAACGATCATCCAAAATTGGAAACCCCAAAAAGACGGGCCCAAAAACTGCAAAACCCAGAAGTTATAAACTTACACAAAAGAATACCTAGAAAGGGAAAAAGCTAATAACTTGAGAAGAACAAATAAATCCCTGATGGATCATTTGATGAACCAAAGAAGAAAAGAAAAAGAAATATATAAAAGAGATCCACTTGGGCTGCAAAAGAGGGACGTGGGTTTCCTCCACCTTGGCTGCAAGCGATAGACAAGCCACAACAGCGAGTTGAGTCATCCGTGGCTTCTTAGTCTGAAGGTGGAAGCTAACTAGGAATTTATCAAGGTAGCTGACAGCGAAGATTAGTAAGAGCAGTGAAGGAGGTGATAATTGATGGTTCATGGTGGTAGTAAGAGAAGTGAAGGGGGTGATAACTGGTCAATTCTTTTCTAGTTTTGGCTTGTTGACTCTTAAAATCCAAACTTTTCGAGTTTTAATAAAATTGGCTAATCATTTTAATTTTGATAAAATTAGCCAAAATTAATAAAATTTTGACAAATCTAACTAAAATTCAAATTGATCAAAATAGAATGATGTGTTACGTTAGAATAATTAGTTAAAATAATGTTAATTGATGTTAGTAACCAATGTTAACTGATTTTACTAATTTTTTTATAAAAATTTATGTTAGTTGATTTACTACGTCACATGATATATCATTCAATTTTGATTAATTTGAATTTTGGCTCAATTTATCAAAATTTTATAAGTTTTGGCTAATTTTGTCAAAACTCGAAAAAATTTGGATTTTAGAGTCGATAAGCCTATAAGAAAGTAGACAATATATATATATATA
>CATIWR010476539.1:0-37175 GCA_949677035.1 Omphalea diandra | reverse complement strand
TTTTTTTTATTTTATATTTTTATAAAAAATTTACTATCAGTCTAATACACAAAAAAATATATATATATATATATATATATATATATATATATATATATATATATATATATATATATATATATATATATATATATCAAAATGAGTTTATCCTTTTTTTTTCTAATAAACTAGACACATAATGATATAGCGTACTCAAAATTCAAGTCAATATAAGGCATATAGAAAATATGGTGAATTTTTTTAATTCTTCCCTATTTTAATGTGATTATAGTCTAAGAAGGTTTTGTATTTCTAGCCATATCTTAAATTTTACAAATCCAATTGCAAAGATGATTTACTAGAAGTTACATAACAAATAAAGTAACATTTTTCATGCTTTACACATTGTCAAATTTAGTTTATAAGGTTATCAAAATAAATGGTCGATCTCCAAGGGGAGTAAGTCTTAACACATTAAGAATCAATCATAATGAATGACCAATTTCTTATCAACCATGATATGTTTGGCAAAATACATGTAGATTAGACATAACTATATAACTTTCAAATTGTCACATCACCAAATTCCCATTCTATGTCCATCAAATTCTTGGAAGACATAATTAAGAGATTAAATAGGTTTTATCAGGGTTAGGGTCAATCACAATCAAAGAGCAATATCTCTTGCCACACAACAAATTAAGCAAAAATGTTTTATAAGAATTTAGAAGGGATATAGCCCTATAAATTTCATATTTTACACTTTCCCTATTTCCTTTTCTATTTATGAAATCATGGGTGCAACAATATGTTCTAATAGCAAAACACACAATCAGCTCTTGTTTCTCTTGAGCCTTAACTTTTGTACACGAGCTCTACTTCAAATTACTCCATAATTCTTACTAATTATGCATGTTTAACATGTCATGAGGGAGAAATTTTATGTGGGAAAAAGATAAAATCTCTTACTTCTTTTGCCCTTACTAGAAATGCTTAGTGTTCCTTCCTAGGTATCTCACTTTTCTTCCTCTTTTACTTCTCCTTCTTCTTATTCTTCTTATTCTTCTTCTTCTTCTTCTCCTTTCTTTCTTTCTTTCTTAGCTCTCTTGCTTTTTTGCACTTCCTCACATATTTTCCTCTTAAATTTGTTCTTAAGGGAAAAGAAATTTAATTTGTATACCTACCCTAATAAGACAAAATCATGGTGTCTCACTACCATTGGTTAGAAGTTCAATTTTCCTCTTTTAGTCCCTTTTCTTCTCTCCATCATCACCTTCATCCATCTAATAATCCATATATGCTCCTTATACTTTTAAATAAACTCTAAAATTCCATTATTTATTATGCTATAACATGCACACAATATGAGATAATTTGCCATGCAACTATACAAACATCACATCCATGTTCAAGTGTCATAAATGCAATGGTGCAAGTGTCATCGTCGTGCTTAGTAAATTCACATATCTAAATGATCATTTATCCAATGAATATGTTGATGTGGGATTGAAAATCATTTATGCAATAAATATATTCATGTGAGAATGCTAATAAATGAGGATAGGGATGCTAATAAATTAGGATAGGGACGTTACAAAGCCATTCTGTAGCACGATGCCCCAGGGACTAATGCATAGGTTGCACGGAGGGCCATCATACTTGCTTTAACTACACAGTGTTATAAGAGAGCTTATAGGCCTATATTTAAAAGGCTGGAGCCTGTGGTGGTAGGTAAGTTGGATCCTCTGCCAAATAACCTGGTAGAGTCTTGCATGACATTTTTGATGGGGATGATAATATTATTGCTGCTTACCTAGTCTGCTAGCACCTTTAAGCTGACCGAGACCACCCATATGAACATCCTTCATCTCTATTCCCATTGTATCTTACCACGTTTGGAGTTTTAATAGTGTTTTTTTTTCCTTATTTTCTTATAGATTCTTTGGATCTAGGCAAAAGGCATAGTTGACTTGATCACTGCCTTAAAGAGGGCTATGACACTAGAGATACGATCTATGCAGGTTAGTAGGAAAAAAAATCTATAACAAGTGAAAAATGAGAACATGTATGCATGTTTGTGAATCATGCTTTTATGTGTGACTCGTGTTCAAACCATCTTAACCCTGAGGTGTCCTATAGGAGATGATTTAGCATCTGACATGTGACCTTCGACATAGGGATCAACACCTGGTAGAGGTCGAAGCCCAAATTAAAGGATTGATTGGGGCAGCTAAAGAGGGCTTTAATGGGGAGTACATAGCCATCGATGATGAGATGAAAATAACCAAGGAAACCTCTTTTTAGGAGCAAGGATAGTTGTGCTTGTAGGACCCTCCCTCAGCTTGTGGGACTTTTTCTTTTCAATATAATACATTTTGAAATTTTATGTATTTGTGATTGATATTTTGCGTGATTTGAAAGGTCTAATTTTGGTTGATTGTTATGCTGTCAGTGACTTTACACTTCTATCTTTGTCGAACTTTGAAATTTTGGTTTTCTAATGCAAAACTTGATTTTAGCCTTTGACTTTATATTTTGAATGCATGTTGAACCATTTTGACTTTTTTTGTTTACATTTATACATCTTGGAGTAAGTACAAGTAATTCTTAGGTTGAGTAAGTGCTACTAAAAATTTTCTTAAAAATTAGGGTTTGTACATCTTGAAAGGAGGTCTATATAGACCTTTTAAGTGGACTGTACAACCTTGTTAAACTGTCTATAGCTATCAAGCACTAAGCAACCCCATCCTTTTCTATAAATACCCATGTATGGCTCTTCTCTTTAAAATTCCCATTTTCAGGCTCTAAAACATAGCAAGAGCATTTCCAATGTCTCTACTACCACAGATCTGGCCTAATCTACCTTAGGTAGGTCTTGTAGCTCTTTACAATCTTCTTTCATCCATCTAGATGCGGGTTTTCTTTGGGCAACATTCGATATGTAGGATTCCATTGCCCATACTTTCTATTTTGGGGATACAAAGTTATGTCCCTTGCTAGAAGAATTTGGGGCCATTCCTCGATTATCGTGTTAGGGCTACAAATCAAATTATTCTACCATTGCTGGATTATTCGCATGCCTAAAAGATGATGGAGCTATTTAATATGCGATATGATGAAGTGCCTAGATACACCTTAGGAGAGGAGAAGATCCTTATGGCTCATTTTCTCACCATCTACCCTTTCAAAGGTCATCCTTGAGCGACACAAACTCATATTATGGAGGTGAATCTGATAGGCGAGCACTTACTATAAAAAGAAGGTGGGGAGATCAATCTATAAATTTTGCCATTTATAGAGGTAGCGAAGTCAAGGAAGACCCCAATATTGACAATCTTGTGTGAGACCATCGTTGGTCTGGATCTGGACAAAGTTGCTCTTGGTGTCAGCGATTCACTTGTGGGAAGCCCATTACGACTTCAAGTATAGATTTGTCTTGTAGCCTCTTTCTATCATTTTATTGTTTCTTTTTCTTTTTTAATTTTTACTTTTACTACCCTAGCTTTAGCCCGCACTGCCCTTATGGGTTTTCAATCCAGCGAGATGCTCATTTTTGTTTAGGTTACCCTTTCAAGTTTTTAACCCAATGAGCTTGCTCTTTTTTTTTCTTTTTCTTTTTTTTTTCCTCTTCTTCTTTTTCTTTTTTCTTTATTTTTTCTTCTTTTTTATATATGGTTGTAAAGAGATTATGACTATTGGTTCCCCTACTATGGATGTGAGGCTCTATTACCCACAACATCACTCAAATAGTCGCCTATCGAGACTCATTACTACTTGAGTTGGGTAGGCTAAATGAATGTCCCGCATCACCATCACGAGTTGCCCATGGTGGAACTTACCACGTGTTACCTTGAGGACCTATGGGGATTATGTCATTCTTTCTATTTTAGCTTTAAGCACATTTTATGACCCCGCTTGGGTGTCCACTAGTTCAGTACTCCTCAGTTGGAGGTAGAGTTCCTTTCTTCATTTGTTGAGGGCCCTTTATCTCAACACTTCTTAGATAGGGTTGAGGCTCCTTGGACTAGTCGCTACATCTATGACTTTTATATCAATAGAGATCTATAACTTGAAGATGATGAGACTATATGGCATGGTTGCATAGCCTTTAGAGTTATAGATGTCCTTCCTATCATTCTAGAAGATGACAAACAATGATCTTTCATGGAAAAAATCTCTATTATATGTAATTCTAATTCAATGACATAATTGACAAAATTTCCTTTAGTTATGTTAATGTATTTCCTTTTGATATTGTGTTTAACATGAGCCATTTACATTTTGCACATTATACATTAATGGAATGCGTGACTACTACTTTTAATAGTGACACATTAGAATATCTAATCGTCTTGCTCAATGACCTTGCTTAGCTAGTCTCTTGTCTTTAGCATTGTCTTCTTTTCTATAGCTTAACTGCTATGTAGTTGCTCCCCTTGTGGATGGTCACACTCTCTCCACTTTTATCTTGTATGTATTTCATCATCATTTTTTTTACTCTAACCTTTTCCTAAGCCGCCTTTTTGGGTTTTTAACTTAACGAGCTATTTTTTTTTTCTTTTTATTTTGCTTTATGATTTTATGCCTTAATTTTTGTCTAAATTATCCTTTTAGGTTTTTGACTTAGCAAACTACTTTACTTTTCTCTCATCTTACACGAAATATCTTTTTAGCTTGTCCAAATTTATTGGTTCTATAAACTCATTCTCATCCATGTCTGATAGCTTTGTTACACCATCTAAGTAGATCTGTTTGACCACATTGGGGACTTCCTAGTTCATCCCAAATTTTCCTTAAGGGTTTTAAGTTTGTGGTTGGATTGTGTTCAACACCAAATCACTGACCTTTATCATATTTGGCCTAACCTTTTTGTTAAATGTTCGAGTCATTCTAACTAGATACAGTTGGATGTTATACAGAGCCTTCAGTCTTTTCTCATCTAGCAAATCTAATTGTTTGAATATATTTCATACCCATTGGCATTCAAGGACATTAGACTCAACCAATACTTACAAGGACTTCATCTTTAGTTCAATTCGTAATACTACCTCCATCTCATACACTAAAGAATCTGGCGTCATTCCAGTCAATGTCCCTGTTATAGTTTGGTAACCCCATAAGGAATATGATAACTTTTATGAACAATCCTTGTATGTTTCGACCATTTTTGCAAAAATGTTTTTGATATTCTTATTATTTGCCTAGACTACCCCATTAACTTATGGCTTATATGGTGATAACTTATGGTGAGTTACTCTACACTTCTTCAAGATTACCCTAACCTCAAGCTAAAAACTTCATACTTCTCCAAGATTACCATAACCTTAGCCCGAAAATGAACATCGTTATCCATAACAATGTGATATGAAAATAGTATCTACAGATAAGATTCTTCTTGATGAATCAAACCACTTGATTTGCCTCTAATTTGCATATGCTTCAGCCTCTACCCACTTTGAAAAGCAAGTTATGACCATTATAATATACCTATACGCCCTTGTAGATGTTGGTCTAATTTTTCCAATTACATTGATACCCCAGACCACGTATGGCCAAGGTGAAGTTAGATTCTATAATTCAATTGGTGGCAAATGATTGATGTTACCATGAACCTGACATTTATGATAACTTTAAACCATCTGAATACAATGTCACTCTATTATAGTCTAGTGGTATCCTAGCCTTAGGATTTTCTTCGCTAATGCCTTCCATTCATATGAGGACTGTAAATGCCCATATGTATTTAACCATAAATCTGCTCGCCTTTTCCTTTGCTAAGCATCTCAAGTGAATTCCATCAGACATCCTCTTATACATCATGCCATCATGAACTATAAATTGTGATGCTAATCTTTGAGTTATCTCCTTATCTCTCCTTTCAATCCCCTCAAGATATTCACCACTCTCTAGATACCTCTACACATCATAGTACCAAGGGTGATTCACCACCAACACTTATACTACCCTTTCATCGATATGACATGGGGTCGTAGATTTGAGCATGATAAAAGACTTTAATGACATTGTCTTTAGTCCATCCTAAATAAAAACTAAAGTCACTAGGACATTGGCCATTGCATTCTCATTTCATGACAAGTAATAGAATACAACTTTTTAAAAATTTCGCATCATCCTCTTTAAAAGCTCCAGGTGTGGACTTAACCATTCTTCCTTTAATTCCCACTTATATGTCACTTGAGAGATAACCAAAAATGAATCCCTAAACACTTCAATAGTCTTAATCCTCATTTTCATCAAAAGTTATAGTCCAAAGGCACAAGCTTCGTACTTAGCTATGTTATTGGTCACCTCAAAATCAAGCTTCTTAGCTTTAGGGAAAAGTTCTCCTTCTAACAAGATCACAAATACTCTTACACCTACCCCCTTTTTATTTACCACCCTATCGAAATACATTCTTTAACCCAACAGCTCGGTTGCTCTTAATATTTCATCAAAAAATTGAAAAAGTTTCGCTTTTCCCTCTTCGAGAGGTTGTTGTGCTAAATATTCAGTGATTGCTCGCCTTTTGATCACCTTCCTAGTGACATACTTTATATCAAACTTAGTCAGTAGCACTAACCATTTGGCTAATATCGTAGTTAGAGTAAAGGCCTCATATAGGTATTTGACCTAGTCCAACTTCGAGACTACCTCTATAAAGCTTGACTAAAAGTAGTCCTTAACTACTTTATAGCCCATACTAATGCTAGACAAGTCTTTTCCACCTAATTATACTTTTCTTCGTAAGATAAAAGCTTTTTATTGATGTAATACATGGCATATTCATTCCCCATTTCATCTTTTTGAACTAACATCGCATTTATGAAATTTTCTTTTATTATCATACACAAAATTAATGGCCTTCTAGGTTTTTGAGGTTTTAACACTGGTAGGTAGTCAAAAATTCCTTTATCCTTTCAAAGGTTTTCTAGCACTATTCATTCCACTTCATCTACTGGTGTTTTCTCAACAACCTGAATATTTGTTCATAAATAGGGGTAAGTCTTATTATGAATATGCTAATATAGTGCTAGTGACTTAGGAAGCCTTGAACTTCCTTCTTTATCTTAAATGCAGGCATGTCCTGAATAGCCTTCACCTTGTTTGGATCCACTTTCATGTCTTTCTAGCTTACCATTTATCCTAATAGCTTGCTGCAGGTGACCTTGAATAGACACTTTTTGGGATTCAATCTCAAGTTGTACTTTTGCACCCTCTTTAAAAACTCGTCCAAGTCCTCAAAATACCCTTCTGTTGTTTCAAATTTCATCATCATGTCATCATATATACCTCAACCTCTTTATAGATTAAGTCATGAAATAAAGTTATCATCATCCATTAGTATGTCACCCCCAAATTCTTTAAGACAAATGATAATACTTTGTAGGAATATGTCCCCTAGTCTATAATGAAAGTCATTTTCACCTTATTTGTGATAGCTATGAAAACCCATCCATAAATGAGTGCATAACGCACATTTTAACACTATTTACGAACACATCGACATGAGGCAACGAGAAGTCATATTTTGGGTAAGCCTTATTCAAATCCTTATAATCCATACACATCCTTACTCTTCCTTCTTTCTTTCGCACTGACACTATATTGGCTAAGCATTCTGGGTAGTCCACTATTTCTAGAAATTTAGCATTTAGTTGCTTCCCCACTTCTTCTTCAACCAGCTAAGCCCATTATAGTCTCATCCTTTGGAGCTTCTATTTTACTGGCGTTATATGTGGGTAGTAGGGATATGATGTTCTATAATTTACCTATCAACCCTTGGTATATGTCTAAGCAAAGACCTTTTGGTACTTCACGAGCAGTTATTCAAATTTCCTCTGCTTCTTTAATGTGACATTATTGGCAATTAGTAAGATTTTGGATTTTCTTATTTGCCAAGATTAAATGCAGTGGTATAGATAAAATTAATGTTAAATATGCTTATGAAATGATGCATGTTATGCACATTGCCACTAGGAAACATATCACACAAGTAAGCAAAATCATCATTCATTGCCTTCAACTTAGAAAGAAAAACATTGTCATCTTTAAAAAGATTGGAAATAAGAATGTCAACGATATTAAGAAAAATAACTTCTTTAGGCAAGTTGGCAAAAGCTTCTTCCTAAAAGGTCTTTTCCCCTTTGACTTTCCCTTTTTACTAGTTGCAACATTAAGATTGTTGCCCTGTTCAAAATCCCACTGTTTCTCTGCTTTTATACTAGCCATGACTCTTCTGTAAACTTGTACAAACCAATATACCCCTATTCTGGATCTATAAGAGGAGCACATTGATTATCGATCTTAGACTTCTTTTCTATGAAATCGACACCTATAGCCCAAAAGCATTATTTCAGGGAGTATCACTTTCTTTTTCCCTTTGAGAATTTTTTCTTATCATTCTAAGACTGTGTAGTTTGAGGGTTGTATAAGATTACAGATTGACTCAACTATTGGCTATCCTCTATTCTTATAACTTATTTTCCTTTCTTCTTCCTTTTCCTCTTATCATCCCCCTCTTTTAACGAATCGTGATCATTTTCATAGCTCTATTCTCCTATATCCATCCATAAATAGGCTTTCTTAAGTTCATATGCACCATCTCTTAATGACTTCTCATCCTCAATAACCTCTTACTCACCCTTCCTAACAACTTCCCCTTCCTTCACAAAGAAATCAGACAACGGTCAACAAAGATTCTTTACTTTCACTTTTGAACCTTCACCATGGTAGCCCAATCCTTTCCTTGTAGTCTATATAGGAATCTCTACAAATTATGGAATACTAGTAGAATTCTTCGCTAACCCCTGACCAAGCCAAAAAGTTCATGTTCTTTATAATACCCATCACCTTTAGATCAACCTAGTCGTCCATGACTCTAATAACTTAAAACACTTTAAGGTGTGGAACAACCATGCTCAGTTCTGACATAATCTCCCCAACCATTATATAAATGGTCACAATCTCATATTTATAAAGAATCTTAACTTTTTGAGGAATAGTGGAAGGTGGCCAGTGAATGATGCAATGATCTTCCTAACAATAGCGAAAAAGTGATATGAATGTCCAAGACCATAAACTCCACTATTGCCTCTATGATGCTCATTTTCACTAGGATTTTGAACACCCAAAGTTGGCCTTTTACTATCATCATAGGCTCAAATGATACTGTTATAAGCTTTCAAAGATACTGTTATAAGCTTTCAAATCCTTCTCAAACAATTTAAACTTGTGTAGCAACTTCAAAGGGCAAATATTAATCCCAAACCCATCACACATAGAGTGTTCTTTCCTTTCACTTCACCTCTAATAAATAATGCCAAATTATGATCCCTTCCATCGAACGACAAGTCCTTGTTTGAAAAGGTGATTTTCCTTTATAGGTAACTAAGGTAACAATGTCTTGCAAAATGGCTTCACTAGAAATGATCAGGCTATGCAGGGCTTCAACCATAGTTTTCTTATGCTTCTAAGAAGTAATGAGCAATTCCTCTATGCTAATTTGAATGGGCATTTTCTTTAGCAATTTTATAATAGGGTTGTCGTCCTCGTTTTTCTCTCATAATGACTTTGTCTGACTTCTTCTCAACCTTCAATTCCTTAGGAGCCTCCCTATCAGGATAATATTTCACACTTTGAGTTACGTGGTTCACTTGCCCCCATTTGTTTTCTGCATTGCTTTCCTTCCACAACTTGATCATCCTTTTCACCCTTACCTCCTTTATTTCCTCATTTAAACTTTCCAATAGGTTGATGATATGAACCATGACAATAAGATCCTTTGGTACTTCTTTAAAAGTAGTCATAACAACCTTTTTAGGCACCCTATAATCTATCATACATGTCCTTTGATAGGAGAAGGAACATTACAATAGTTTAAAAGAGGGTTTCTTCTTGTACTCAATCTCCCTGAGTTTAGTGGCACAATAATCTTATTATCAATGAGGTCTTGCATCCCCTATCTCAGCCTGTAATAATCATTAGTACTGTGCCCCGATCCCTAATGGAAGGCACAATAGACATTAGCTTCATATCATCTAAGTAGTGGATTGGGAGGTGACCTCAGTGTTAGGGGTTTCAAAACCCCCTACTTATATATCCTTTCAAATGTCTTGGAGAGGGGCATGCCTAAATTTGTAAACTATCTTGGGGTCCTAAAGCCATCTTCTTCCACCTTCTAATGTAATCATTAAAGTTTTCACTAGTCTTCTACTTTAAGGACTCCAAATCCTGTAATGTAACCTCTAAGTTTGAATTACATGTAGAATATTTCTTAAAAGCTTCCATCATGTCCTTTCAGTCTTCCCTAATGGTCTTTGGCCTGTTAAGGTACCATGTCTTAGTAGACCCTTTCAATGACAATTCAAAAAGCTCTAACATAGTGTTCATTGAAACTCCTAATGTCTTTATGACTAGCATATACAAATGGACATGGTTTTTACCATTTTAAATCCCCATAAACATAGGGAGCTCGAGCATGCAAAAATTAATTGGTAGCTTCTCAAGTTTACCAGCTAATAATTCCTTAATATTTGTTCCCCTCTCAGAGCCTTTGGCACCCAAGTCTTTTTGGATCTTTTCTAGTTATTTAGTAAAGTCATCGAATCAAGTGCTTTCCTTCTAACTCTCGATGGGTTTATCTAAGACAGCAGTGGTGCTCCCTACCCTTTTATCATTCTTGCTCTTATGATACTCTTCCATCCCAAATTGATCATCATCAATTACCACAAGTTAAGTAACTTCCATCAATGATTTCCCTTTATCATTCTTATTAATAGAGGTGTCCCCTTGATTCAAAATCTCATTAGTATGCTTGCTTGCATCCTTAGAAATCCTTTATTCCATCTTACTATTAAAATCAACCATTATCTTATCCAAAATTTTTGGTGGTATGGTTCGTTCCATGATAAGATCAATTCTTCGGCTCAGACTCGACATCTTACTTTTCCTAGCAAGTTGATTGCCCTTTCTCTTTGATAAGGGTTTAGATAGAGCTATGATGATTGCAAGACAAAGGTTATTAGTATGATGCATGTACAAGTAAATGATGTATTCATGCATGGTATGCATGATATGCACATACTATTTGTAAAAGATCTTTCTAACCTTATTCCTCCCACCCACGAGGTCTACTGGCTCTTTCCAAGTAGGGGTTTAGTTCTTCTACCAATAAGGGGTAAAGAACATACATGGTTGCCTCGAAACGAGAAAGGTCAAAGTCTTAAAGAACATGTGCATAAAGGATCTAACAAAAAACAAACCTTTTTACATTAATTAGAGAAGCATATACACAAAATGTGAAAAAATCTCTTTAACGAAACAAGAGGGATATTTACATAGAAATACTTTGCAAAGTGGGGGGTGGGATATAACTATTTACATGCAAGGATAAGTATATCATAGAGAATAGGGTAACAATTGCACTTTACATTAGGGTTGTCTAACCTTTTTCTTTGAGAACTCTGACTCTCCCTTGAGGAAAATGAACACAAAAAGGTGGGTGCCTTATTCTAAGGTACTATTAGCTCTTACATGTGCCTAACAATTGAGAGGGTTATTGTAGTTAATGGCTTCCTTGAGCTTAGGGAAGATTTTCATGATCCCCCATTTGATATACCCAAAGGTACTAGGCTCATGAGTGATAAACCTTTCTTACAATCTCCTAAGCCTAAGTGAAGCTTAAGTCTCAAGCTTGGAGGGCTATCAATTTGTCTAAGGGCAAAACTAATGCATGTGATAAAGTGTGCAGGCTACATGAATGCAATGGACTAGTTAATAACAACTTTAAAGTGTTAAAAGTGAGCCAGAGACACAAAGTCAATTTTAGGTCCCCAGTAGAGTTGCCACAATGAGCATTGATGGGTCACATTATTTCGAAAGTGTACTCGAACAAGTGGAATTTTGCTTATGACTCCATCCTTTTATCGACCAACGAGGGGTCAAGAGGACAAAGGTCTTTACATTGGTAATGATCCCAAGATGTGGCATATGTTTAGATCAACAGGGGAACCTTTAGGCCTTATGCCAATTCAAAGCCTTAAGTACAAATTATGGTCATTGGGAGACCAAGTCGTGACAAATACATTGGTACCATCCCTAGGAATTATAGAGTCACCACCTGACTTTGGTCAAGATAAGCATTTGAGAAAGGTAAAATCTAAGCCTAAACTAAATCAATTAGAAGACCCATTTCGCCTTCACCTCATCAAAGATCGGGTTCAAAAATTAGGTATGGTTTGGGGAAGAGGTTAGGGACCCCTAAACCACCCAGATATTAGGATCTGGTCTTTGGGCATCTTTGCTTCACTTTTAACATCTTAACCAAGTTATTAATTAGTCCAATTTAACAACCCTAAGCATGCCTCTAGACCAGTTAAACCAAACAAACATAATTAATAACTCAAAACGGAAAGGGATCATGCATCATGGTAAAGGGAGTGACAAACATCCTATCACATATACATAATCATTTAAGAAAAAGGGAGTGAGGTTTATGTAACATGACATAGGGTTTGTCATGCATTTCATCCATACACATCAAGTGGGCATTCATAATCTTATAGAATGATTATCAAGACCAAATTTATGGTCTAGATCAAATGAGCACCTACACCACAAAAAAGCATGAGTTCGTAAACAAAAGAAATATAAGATGAGTGAAATGAACAAAAAGAAAAGGCAATCCAAATAAGCATAATTCACACTACCATATCTCCCATGTAAAGGTACCTACAACATGTTTCTATGTCCATAATGAGCACATCCCAACATCACATGAGAAGCAATATAACATCAAAGGACAAATAAATGCATCATGCAAGACAAGGAATCATAAACATGTGATGCAAAGCACTTTGAGGACTTAAGTGGCCAAAAATGAAATCATTACAAAAGCAGTCCAAGGATTGATGAATCCTCTCCCTTTGTAGCTCATAAAGAGTTAGGCATCCATAGACATTACTAACCATAAAAAAAGTTTAGAATGTCATTTCAACAAAGAGAAATCATAAGGTCAAAACAAACTAGTAACATTATTGAAAAATAAACATGACCATAATGAGACTACCAAGATCTTAAGAATCCATGGTTCCTCACTTGGTCACTGCCAAATGTGGTCCAAATAGAATATTGAAGAGGCTAATCGATCAAAGTGTGGAAGAACACAAAACACACTATAAAAACATTTAAAACTTGTCCAAAATTCCCTTTTTGGAAATGTATAGGGGTCCTAGGTCATTAGACCTCATCCTATTATGTTAATGGAACCATAAAACATCATAAAGGTAACCTTAAAATGGAAAAAATATGGGTAGAGAAAAAGATGATTTTACAAACTATTCCCTATGAAGCTAGGTTGTACAACCTATTATAAGGTTTGCATTGCCAAAAAGGTGCACTTATAGCCTACATCAAGGTTGTACAACCCTAAATTTTTAGGTCTTTTAAAATAAAAAAGAGAAAAAAAAAGGGAAGAAGAATAAGGCGAAAGGGATTTTAGATGCCTTTTTTGAATGTTCCTTTGCCCTTAAAGGCTCACTATGTATTCAATATCCTCTAAAATGCTTAGGAATGCATAAAGGATATAAAGATTAGGCCTTTCCTACCTTAGGAATGATTAAAAGGAGCTAGGTCTAAAGGTTTTTGTTGTAAGTAGTGTTCGAGGGGTGAAAATTTAATAGAGTAATCTTAAGGTCATCTGAGCCTCTCCCTCCTTTTCAAATGAAGAGGTATTTATAGATGATGGATGGATGCACTAAAGCTAAAAATGGTTATGGTTACAGGATGTTCATATCCAATTAAAGTGAAAGAGATGGATCTCTTAGAATCATGCAGGCTCCACAGCTAAGATTAAGCTGCACATCCACCATGTAAGGCTATACAAACCAAGGGTTTAAGGGGGACCAATTCTAGAAGGTTCCTATGATAGGGTTTAAGGTTGGTTGTACAACAATGCTAAATGGGTTGTACAACCCATTAATCTAGGCTAGCAGTCTAAGCTTGGCTTGGACTTGGTTTTACACTTTTCCAAGGTGTCTTAAGGCCTTGTTCCACTTCCTTTAGCAAGTTCTCTTTTGCATTTTGGATAATATGTTCAACGATTTTCATCATTGGGCTATGCATCCTCAGGCCCAAAATCTGATGCTTACTTTTCCTCATGGGAACAGTTACCAGATGGAGGGTGTGCATAGACTATTGCAAATTGAATGTTACAACTAGAAAAGATCACTTTCCTCTTTCTTTCATTCATCAAATGTTAGAGAGACTTATCGAGCATGCCTATTATTATTTCTTAAATGGAGATTTAGGTTATAATCAAATTTATATAGCTCCAAAACATTAATAGAAGACCACTTTTACTTATCCCTATGAAACCTTTACTTATAAGAGGATGTCGTTTAGTCTTTGCAATGTGTCAGCCACTTTTCAAAGGTGCATGATGGCAATTTTTCAAACTTGGGAAAGCATTATGTTAAGGCATCTATGGATGATTTTTCAATGCATAGAGATTCTTTCGACCAATGCTTAGAAATCCTTTTAAGAGTATTGATGAGATGCAAAGAAACCAATTTGGTATTAAATTAGGAAAAGTGTCATTTTATGGAATAAGAAGGTATTGTGCTTAGACAACAAATTTTAGCCAAAAGGATTGAGATCAATAGAGCAAAATTTGAAATGATAGAGAAACTTTCACTCTAACATCTGTTAGAGCTATTAGAAAGCTTTCTTGGTCACGACAAGTTTTATAAGCAGTATATATAGGATTTTTCTAAAATCTCTAAGCCTCTTTGTAATTTATTAGCTAAAGATGTACCTTTTCACTTTTCTATTGATTGTTTTAATGTTTTAATAGTTAAAGCAAGAGTTAATCTCAGCACTAATAATGGCAGTCTTGGATTGGAACCTTCCTTTTGAACTCATGTCTAATGTAAGTGATTATGATGTTAGAGCAACACTTGGACAAAGAAATAATAACAAGCTTTATATAATATATTATGCTAGTTGGGTCCCTAATAATGCTTAAAGGAATTATGCAACAACAGAGAAAGAATTACTCGCTATAGTATTTGCATTTGAGAAGTTTTATTCTTACCTCTTGGGCTTTAAAGTAATCGTTTACACAGACCATGTGACAATCAAATATTTGTTAGTGAAAAGGATATTAAACCTCGGTTGATTTGATGGGTGCTATTATTATAAGAATTTGACTTAGAGATTAAAAAAAATGGAGTGAAAATTTCATTTCGAATCATCTTTCTATATTAGAGCAAAGAGACAGTAAGGGAGGTTTATAGATTGATGACAAATTTTTGAATGAATAACTCTTTAAAATAACTAAGGTGGAAACTCTATGGTATGCTGACATTATCAATTTCTTAGCAAGTGGGATTATGTCATATGGGATGTCATATCAAAAGAGGAAGAAGTTCATCTATGACTCTAGGTTATAATATTGGGAGGACCCATTATTTTTTAAGGATTGCCTTGATGGGGTGATAAAAAGGTGTGTTCCTTATGAATCAGCCACAAGCATTCTTGAGCATTGCTGCATAAGAGAATGTGGGGGACATTTGGGATTAACAAAAATAGTTAATAAAGTATGTCAAAGTAAGTTCTATTGGCCAACACTTTTCAGGGATGCTTACTTATTTGTTCATTCATGTACTTGATGCCAACACATAAAGAACATATTTAGAAGAGAAGAAATGCCATTAAGTGTGATGATGGAGATAAAACTGTTTGATGTTTGGGGGATGGATTCTGTAGGGCCTTTTCCCACATCTTCGGGGAATCAATGCATCCCAATTGTAGTTGATTATGTGTCAAAATGGGTGAAAGCCATAGCCACCCCCAACTAATGATGCAAGAGTGGTAATTAAATTCCTTAAAAGAAACATCTTCATAGGATTTGGTGTACCCCAGGCCATGATTAGTGATAGAGGCACTCATTTTTGCAACAAGTAATTTGAAACTCTTTTAAAGAAGTATGGAGTGCATCATAGGGTTGTTACACTATACCACCCTTAAATGAATGGATAAGATAAAATATCTAATTGAGAACTTAAGCAAATTTTGGAGAAAACATTTTCAAATTCTTGGAAGGGTTAGTCTACCAAACTAGATGATGCATGATGAGCATATAAAATGACATTTAAAGGACCAAGTGGTATGTTTCTATATCAGCTTATTTTGGGTAATGCTTATCATTTATTGATTAAGCTCAAACATAAAGCTCATTAGGCAATAAATAAGCTTAACTATGATTTGAAAGAAATAGGCAAGATATGATTACTTCAACTTAATGTGTTGGAAGACATACAATTGGATATATATGAGACTACCATGATCTACGAGAAGAAAATAAAGAAATGGCATGACAAGCATATTGTGCAATGTGACTTCCAAAACGGACAATATGTATTGCTCTACAACTCTAGGTTGAGATTATTTATTGGAAAATTGAAGTCGAGATAATCAGCATCTTTTGTGATAGAGAAAATTTATCCATATGGAGCAATTGACATTAGAAACCAAAAAGGAGAAATTTTCAAAGTGAATGGACAACATCTCAAGCCTTACTATGGGATGGAGCCAAAGAACCATAAAGAAGTCCTTTACTTCACTACCATACTAAACTAAAGAATAAGAAAGGTCAAGCTATAAGACTTTTAAATAAAACTCTTGGGAGGTAACTCAAGTATTTTAATTTTATAATTTATTTAAGATTTCATTTGATTAGTTAGTATCAGTTAAAATTTTAAATAAAAGTTCTTCATCTTTTTGATAGGATGATATATATGATGGAAACGGATAAGGATGTTGGAAGTAAGAAAATTGAAGGAAATTGTAAATGGGGGTGGTAATAATTCATCATTGAATATTTAATGAGCATTTGTGTCATAATGTTCCTTTACTTGAATTTTTGCATTATAAATATGTGTTGAATGTGTGCTAATTTGTTCTTATTTAATTCCATGTCAAAATAATAATAAAGATGAAGATTAGTAGTAATTTGTTAGGAGGAGTGTGTAAAAGCTTCTAGGTGTTCTAGAATTACTTAATCCAAAAAATTAGGAGGGAGACATCATCTATAAATAGAGGAGAAAATGGCTAATGTTGTATTCTCCCTCTCTTGTTCCATTAAAGATAACAAAATCAATCCCTTCCTAGCCAAAAAAGAAAAAAAAAACAGCAACTACTTCCTACCACCTAATTTGAAAGTGCCAAAACCCAAAACCTTTTCTAAACCAAAGAAAAATCTCACAGAGCCTACAACTTTTTACACTTACCATAGAGCATTTCTTAGAGATGAAGAGTTTTTTACACTTACCATAGAGCATTTCTTAGAGATGAAGAGTATGTTTACTCTCTTAAAGATATTATAGCTATGGAGAACAAAAATAGAGTCGAGGGAATTCTTATTGAGGTGGAAGAATCATCTTTAAGTCAAGAGAAGGAAAAAGGAAGAGAACCAATGGAGATATGCACTTCATCATCATCAAGGGAAAGAGGAAGGCCACCCAAGGTAAAAAGGAGTAGAGGAACACCAAAGAAGAATTAGATTTGTGTTTTTACTTTAGCATGTAATCCTTTGGATTTGGTTTTCTAAACTTTAAAGCTTTGAATCTTTCCTTTCCTTTAGCATGTTTGCTTTTAATTTTGGAGTTTGTACATGTTTGATTAGGATCTAGCTGATGTTAGTTTAAAATTTTTAATGTATGTTTTGTGTTAGTTGATGCTGATTTCATGTTTAGAGTTTAATTTGAAATGGATTATGCAATAGAAAAGTCTCAATTTGATTATCCAAGGTAAGCTAGAATTGGCCAAGTCACAGGTTACGACTTGAGTTGCAGGCTATAATTCAAGTCGCGACCTGCAACTTTGTCTCTCTCTGGATAGGGGCATGGACTGTCGCAATCATGAAATGTGTTTGTAAAGGAGTTTTTGGGAGAATTTTTTACCTAATTTGAAATTCAAATGTTCCCATATAAATACTAACTCTTTTGCTCTAGAAATATACCCTAATTCTCCTTATTTTAACTCACAATTTAATTCAAACACTTTTCCAAAGTTTGGAAGCAAGTAGAAGTTTCTAGAACATCAAGTTTCTTTCCATCTTTTAACTATTCTTTTGCTTATTTATTCTTCAACAACCACTAAAACCACACCATTATACCTTTCATCAATTCAAAATGTCTTCGAGAGCATCTTCATTAAGAAAAAGGGGTAAGCAACCATAAAAAGGATCAAGAGACATCACATCCAAGCATGGTGTTTCCTTTCCAATTTATAATGATGAAGAAGGTGAGAAATTCCTTTCTCTAGATGCTAGAACACATGTTACATGTAGATTTTTGCATTTACCAACTTTGGTACAACTAAGAGTCATAGGTAAGATAAAAGATCTCTTAGGTAGGTTGGGATGTGTAAAGTTTGCATTCGCAAGAATCCCATCTTATAAAAGACTCAATCTTAAGTTATTTTCAACACTACATTTTAAGAATGAGTATGGGACATCCCTTTTTCTTTAGACTTTTTAGCAATTAATATATTGACCAAATCACCACGAAAGATGCATTTGGCTTTTTAAAAGTGGGCATGAGTGATCACCCCAAAAAATTTAATATTAGAGCATTTTGGAAAATAATTTTGGGTCAAAATAGAATAAATATTTATCAATCCTTAAATGAGGCCATAAAAAAATAGGTGTTTTATGATCCTCTATAAGTTTATGGCTTGTGCCATGTTTAGGAAATTAGAAGCATCTAAAGTCTCTAAACAAGAGATTTTTCTTATGTGGTATAAGCTAAAAGTCTCAACCACTCATCACATTTTTCATTAATTGGTGGGGTTAGTAAAAAATCTTAGGCAAGTGGTAGGAATGAGACACATAGTAATGGTTTTAGCTATTTTTATATGGTTTTAACGCAAATCAAATAGATGAGGAAGCCTTACCCACTATTCATCTTGCTACATTGGAGAGAATGGGAATTATGACAAGTAAATAAGAAGCACCAAGATTCACAAAACCAAATAATCAAGAAGAAAAAGAAGAAGTCCAAAAGGAAAGTGAAAAAGGAGAGGAAGATGACATTCTTATTGTTCCACCTCTCTACACTTTTCCATAAGAAGGAGGAACTAGGCAACTCAAGAGGGGCCATGGAACTTAGTTCTTTAAAGACTAGATACCATGGATGCTAGATTGGTAAGAATGGAAACTATGCAAAAACACCAAGATTATAAGATTAGGCAATACTTTGCAAGAGCTAACATTGATTTGCCCTCTCCACTGGATACACCATAATGCATTATATTTAACAGATTCTCTTTGGTCTTGTTATTATTACTGTTAGGTTGGTGGTGATATATTAGACTTGCTTTCTGCTATTGTCTTTAGTACTTTAATGTTGTAAGGTGTTTAAGCACTATTATCATGTGTTTCAATTTGAATGATCAATATATGAAGGTAAAGGTCAATAGAATTTTCTTTTGCATGATTTTCATTTAGTTAGTTTTTGTTTATTTTTATTTTACTTAGCCACTTGATTTTTCTTATTCTCTCATGTGATTATAAGTATGAAGGTTATGAGAATGAAGAGATTTGGATGCAGTCAACCTTCCACCAAAGTGAGAAGGGAGTATTTCTTTCTATTCCATCTTTTTTTAAAAATCTTTTTTGTTTTACAATGCATGTCATTAAAGACAATGTCGTATTTAAGTGTGGTAGGGAAGGATTGTGATCTTGAGTTTAGACCTACATTATGCTTGCACTTATATATAAGGGCATGGACCAAATTTTTTATAAATATTGGAAGACTATGTAGCTTAGTTAAGCTTAATTTGGTAATCACCATGAGTTGCTATTAAAGAGAAACATTCTTAAGATGATTTTGTGGTAAATGAATCTTGAATTAATTGTTAATTTAAGGAGTATAACTTATGAGTTTATAATAGTTAGAATGCAATAAGATTGTATTTTGCATGCATATTGAAACAAGTAATTTGGCTTGCTATAAATAGATATAATGATAAGAGCTTAATGGAAAAAATAATTGCTATTGCACTTTGTTAATTAACAATGATAAAGTAGTTTCAGAGATATGATTTAGGAATGATCAAAATAAAAACCAAAAGAAAGAAAAATAACTACTCCGCTATTTTTGGGATGCTTAGTAATTTGGGATCTTCATAACCAATGTCGATTTTTATGTAAAATGGCAAACTAAAAGCATGAGTATGCAAAGCATTTCGAATGAAGTTATATGTTGAGTAACCAAGTGCATTCATCATTAATGTTTGTTTTTGCATAAAAAGACATAAACTCTTTGGAAAAAAGAAAGAAAAAAAAGTTGCCAAAAAGAAAGATTAGTCCTGATGATCTCATGCATTTAAAGCTATTTTTCTCATTGATAATTAATGAAGGAAATAGTGGTCAAACTTATTTTACATCATGATTATGCCTGTTAATAGTTTAGTTAGAGGATTGTAAAGATGTATATGTAAAATATGATTTTATTATTTCTAATTGTTAATGAATAAGTGAGTTTGCTTTTCAAGATAATAATTTTACCTAAGTTGGTTAAATGAGTTCTCGTTTGATAAATCTTTTATAGTATTTAAGTGGTTAGTATTGCAAACATAATGAGGCTTTATATGTTTTGTAAAAGTTATGAAAATTTTGGTTATTTACTTTTTGTTACTTGAGGATAAGTAACGGTTGAAATTTTTATTAGGCTTAATTTGTGCATAAATATTTACTAAGATTTGGGCTTGATTTGATCTTAATCTATGTTTAAATTAAGTTATTTTGAGTTAAATTGTGTAATTTCTTACATTTGGATGTTTTGTATGTATTTTAGCAACTTTGGAGTGAATTAGGACTAAAACATGAAAAGTTGGAAACTTTAAGGACCAAGTTAGAAATTTGGACACCTAGAGATAATCACATGTTGTTGCGTCCAGGACTAAAGTTGCAGGCTGTGACATCCCCTAAAATTGATGAGAGTAGCAGGTTGCGACTCATGTCAAGGCTTGCAACCTAGATGCATTTAGCCCTTTCGGAAGAGTGTGAAAAGCCAACTTCTAAGGTTTTCTAAACAAGGTTAAGAAGAGTTAAAAAAAAAAAAAAAAGAGTTTTTGAGAGAAGAAAACAAGATAAAACAAGCTTCAATGTGAGATTAAATGCAAAAGTTTAAGAGATCAATGGAACAAAGAAGAATAAGAAGAGAAGATTTATCAATACCATTAAGAGATTTCATCTTTCTTTCTCTTATTTCTTATTTCCCTTGTTAAGATGATGTTGTTGCTTTTGAATTTGGCTTATTTTATTAATAAGTTAGGCTAAATATTTTAATCTAGGACCTTGATGTAGCCATGGATAATGATTGATTGATTTATGATTTCAATGATTATGTTGGGATTTTGTTCTTTTGCAAGTAAATGATTCTTGATCTTAACACTTCTGATTACTTAGTCACTAATTAGATGTTTTGTGTTTCATTTATAGATAAAGAGATTATAAATTAAAATATACCTATAATAATTTCCTTTAGGTTAATTGATGAGTAGAGATACCTGCTTAACCTATTGTTATCATTTAAAGGATTACTAGCACTGATTAAGTAACACATTCCTATTTCACATCGAGAGATGGATTTAAAGGAATAGTTAGATATAAAGTGACATCTCGAAAGGGAGTCTTAATTTTTAGAGAGATAATCAATAATTATAACCCTTAATCTAACATATCATTGAATGATTAATGATTTCACGATTTTCGATTGGTGATATTAAGTGTCCTAGGTGTTTTATTTTTAGATTTTTCTTTCTTAATCACATTTGGCTTTTTTCTATTCAATTATTAATTTATTTTATTTTCATTGCATTACTAGTTTAGGCATTATCTTCAATATTAGATTTTTAGATAAAAATAAAATCATCATATTTCAGTACTATTGCCCTTGTCTCTATGGGACAATATCTATACACACCCTTATGCGTGTCATCTTGAAGTTAATAGCATCGTGGTTTAAAGAATAATTTGGAAGAGAGAAGTTAAATAGTGACCTTAAAATTATTGATTGATGTAAAACCATATTACAATATTTGATTAGATACTAGACAAACAAATTAGAATAATGTATAGTAAAACTCCTTAGAAATCCCCTTTTTAGAGGTAATTTATTAAAGAAAAGAACTACATTCTTCATTCTAGGTAACTCTTTCACATTCCTCTAAGGCTCTTTTCTTTGAAAAGACATCCTTCATGAACTTTGCATACTTTGACATTTGGGATAGTGCTTCCACAAAAGGGTTTGTTAATTTGGATCTTTTTTAGCATCTTTAAGAATTTGGTGAATTGCTTGTCCACCGCATGTTGCTTAAGTCTAAAAAGAAAGGGCATAAGAGGTATATATGTTTTGACATTCTCTTTAGGCTTGTCTTTTATTATGTGTTCTTCTTTTTTATCGATCTTACCATCTCCCTTTTTTTTCTTTTCTTCCCCTTTTGAATTTGCCTCTCCTTAAGGCAATGGCTTTAACTTGATCTTTGGGATTAGCTTCAACTTTACTTAGCAGTGTATTTTAAAAAGCTAAGGCATTTGCTAGTTGGCCTACTTAGATCTCAAGTTTGTCGATGAAGGAAGAGTGGTATTTGGTAACAAGGTATATTTTGGCAACAAGCTTTCTAATCACCTCATCTTAATGATCAAATTTAGCATCGATTTTGGTGATATATTTTTCCATGAGATTTTTTAGGCTTGATTTCTTTTTTTGAAATTGGTAATTAAATGATGGGGTTTGAAAGCCAGGTAGAACTTGTGTTTTAAGATTTAAGGCATTGTTGTTTGACTAAGACAAGTTTGCATGATTTTACCAACCGAGGTTGTATGAGTTAGAGTAAGAGTTGTTAGATTTATGGTTCAAGTCTTCCATAAAATGTACTTACTCTTAGTTGAAGGGATTCCTTGCTTGATAATCAACACTCTTATGGCCATTCTCCCCATAAAAGTCATACATACCTTATAAGAAAGGAGAATACCGCATTATAATTGAAAGAACTTAATTGTTTAGTTAGAGATGATACCTAAGCTTGTAATACTTACAATGCATCGACATTTTGAGTTTAACTACTTTCTTAGGTGCACTTCTCTTATGAGCTTGATAATTGTTGTTAACCATTATCTCTATTAGCTCATAAGCAACATTCATGGTTTTGTCTAAAAGTGAGCCTCCAACAGTTGCATCTATTATGATCTTATTTTGTCCAAAAAGTCCATTATAAAATGTATGCACAATTGACCACTTTGGAATTGATTTTGGCATCTCCCCAAAAGGTCTTTGCATCTTTCCTAAGTTTCATTTAGAGTCTCCTAATCATGTTTGCTAAATATGGTGATTTCATTATGAAGCCTCACCGTTTTAGATGGAAGGAAATATTTATTAAGGAAGGCTTTAGAAAGTTGGTCCCATATAGTGATGCTTTCGGGTTCTAATGAATTGATCCACACCTTAGCTTTATCTTTAAGAGTGAAAGTGAAAAGGCATAGCCTTCCACATCTACAAACATTCTATTTTCCTAAAGGTATCACAAATCTCCAAAAAGTTTTCTATGTGGGCATTAGGATCTTTATAAGAAAGGCTAGGGAATTGAAGAATGTTGGTAAGCATTTGGATGAATGTCGGCTTAATCCTAACGTAATTTGCATTAACATTTTGGTTTAGTGATAGCCAATTGCAAACCCTCAAGAGGTGATGTAGTGAACTCCTTCAAAGTTTAATTTTCTTAGTTTGCCATCTCTCGGTTCCTTTAGTGTTCTCACCTTCTTTAATTTAAGATGCATTCAATTTTGGGATCATGAGGGATTAAGTCTTCTTCATTCTTTTGATTTTGGGTTTTAGTCATGCACCTAAAATAAAAGGCAAGAAACACTAGTCAAAACAAAAATAAAAATCTAGATTAATACAATAAAAAATAATTTAGTATTAAAGCCATCAATCCCCGAAAGCAACACTAAAAACATGATGAAAGGTTTGATCTAAGTGTAAATTACCCTCAAACTGCAAGTGCATAGATCACAAGTAATACAATATCCTATGAGTGTGGATATCATTCCCATGAAAATCGAGTTTAAGTGTTAAGTATTTTGTTCCTTACGTTATCTAGAGAAGCAAAGTAAATGAATATTTATAGTAAGAAACAAAGAATTAAACTAAATTTAATAATAATAATGAATTGGAAATAATCAATGGAAGAAAATGGCTTGGCATTCAGCGTCACTTGATAACTTCCTATGGGATCCTAATCTTCATCCAATTGGTTCATTCATTTAGTGTTACTACCAAGTCACTAAAGCAATCAATTAATCTCTCTTGAGTATAATCAACATATAAATGCATGTCAAGCTAAAAGTCTCTCAAAATAATAGCCTAAGATCATGTAATTGTCTCATAAGAATTTAATGCTAGCCATACTCTATAAGATCTCTCAATGCATAATAAAGTAAGGACATTATTATAATTCCATTCCATAGAAAGCATGTAACATCCTCAACCCAAATTCTATGCATTTTAGTTACATTATATTTGAATATATACATTGGATAAATGATTATTTAAACACGTGAATTGGATAAACACGAGGATGACACATGCACCATTACATTTGGGACACTTGAACACATATGTAACGTTTGTATAGTTACATGAAAAATTGTCTTATGTTGTGTGCATGTTATAACATCATAAATAATGGTGTTATAGAGCTTATTTTAAAGTGTAAGGAGTATCTAGGGATTAGGAGATGAATAGAGGTACTTAAGGAGTGAAGAAGAGGGACTAAAAGAGGAAAGAATACAAAGGAATGCAACCAATATGAATCCAACACCATGATTTTATCATGTTACAATAGGTTTACAAGTGGAATTTTTGAGCCTTTAGGATCAGAATACAAAGCTTGACATGAGGTACAACAAAAGAAAGAGAGAGCTAAGGAAGAAAGAAATGAAAGAAGAAGAAGAAGAAGAAGAAGAAGAAGAAGAAGAAGAAGAAGAAGAAGGAGAGGAAGAAGACTGAGCTGCCTAAGGAGGACGCCTAAGGTTTTCTGGTTCTAGGATAAGAGGTAAGTTAATTTATCTTCTTCTCAAATGAAATTATTCCCTCATGACATGTTAATCATGCATGGTTAGTGACAATTACAGAGTATTGAGGTAGAACTCTTGGATGGAAGTTGAAATTCAAAAGAATAAGAGCTGATTGTGTTGATTTTGTTGTTAGAGCAAAATTTGTAGCCACTATTTGATAACCCTAAAAGTGGAATTAGAGAAAGTGAAAAATATAAAAGTTGACTTTATGCCTCATATAAATGCATATGAAACAGTTTTGCTTGATTTGGTGTGTGTGAGGAGTTATGGCTCCTTCATTAGGGTTGGTTCACAACTAACTGAAATCACCTCAGTCTTTCTATTTTTTTATATTTTGATGGCCCTAGGTTATGATTTTGACAAAGTATAAAACATAATATTTGTAGGTTGATATCCCATATAAACACCTATAAAATAGTTTGGATTTATTTGTTGTGTGGAAAGAGATATGACTCATTTATTGTGATTGACCTTGTACCCGAACGAAACCTCACCTATCTTTTAATTATGTTTTCCAAGAATTTGATAGCCATAGATTCAGAATTTGATGATGTTTTAAACTTGAAAGTTTTATATTTATGTATTATCTACATGGCTGTAAAATATTACCACCAAATTTTGTATGGTTGTTGGGATATTTCCCCTTAATTATGACTGATTATCATCATATTGAAAATCTGCTCACCCTGAGATTGGTCATTTGTTATTGTGATTTTATAAACTGAATTAGACAATGAGTAAAACATTAAAAATGTTCCTTTATGTGTTTTGTAAATTCTGGTAGATCATTTTTGTAATTAGATTTGTACAATTTGAGATATACTCAAGAATGTAAAACCTACTCAGACTGAGATGACATTGAAACAGAGCAAAATTAAAAAATTCACCCCATTTTTTGTCTTATATTGGCTTGAAATTATAATATGTTGTATCATTTTGTGCCTAGTTTATTTTTAAAAAAATCAAGTCATTTGGATAAGTATATCTAGAATTATTGCTATGAGAGTGTAGCAAGCTCAGGCTGCCATATAACAAAAAACATGCATAAACACTAGGTCCACTTGCATGGATCATGCCATAGTTGCATACCAAGCATTCATAATCATTTTAGCATACTTATAACCATGTATGTACCAAATTTTAGGATTTCAACACTTTGAGGAAACCCTAGAGAGAGAACTAAACCTACCATAAAGGTTGGTTACATCGAAAGGTGAGTAAAAATGATAATTAGATTCTAATGTGTATATGTGTGATAATTTTATGATGTGATTATGTCCTATTACATGTATATCTAATTGAATTGTTACCTTTTAATATGAATACAAGTCAAGCAAGAATTATATGGTCTTAATGATTACATGGTATACCATTATTATAAACACTTGCATATGGAACTAAAAGGACGTTGTGATAGACTTGTCAAACACTTGCAAACCACGTGGAAGATGGATTAATATGTCCCATTGGCACATGTTATTGATCAAATGGTCACTTGTTATATGTTGGCTAGTAAAATCAAATGTCACTTGAATCACATGAATTCTCAGGAGTAGTGTTTGTTTTGCCAGGTCACGACATAAAAATAAATCTATTGCACTTGCACTCGCACTTGCATAGTCAATTGTTATACTTGGAATGTATCTTGATGATATTCTTATGTTGGTTATTCCATAAGAATCTGACTATTATTTTTATTCATTGAGTCGTGACTGACAAAATCGCAAATTTTTTTAAGACACTGAAGCATAAGATTGGACATTTTGGTGCTTAGAGTTTTACATCGAGACACATGAACCACAGGTCATCAGATGAATTCAACTCTCTTTCTCTCCTGGTGTCATGTACATAAATCTAGATAAGAACTAATTCTTTAACATATATCTAGCCTTGAAATTAGTTAACATATATGTAAATTAAATACATGTTTGATTGTGTATGTATAATGAATAAAAACTTTATGCATATGTGTGTTAGACATGAATGCTATGAGTTTTGTAAATGAAAATGGTCGTTACAGAATTTGACAATTTGTAGACATGAGAAATGTTTCTATATGTGATATGTATCTAATGGTAAATATTTTTTGCAAATGTATTTGTACAATTTTAGATATACCCATGAATGTAATACCTATTCAGACTGAGATGACATTAAAATAGGGCACAATTCAAAAATTCACCACATTTTCTATATCTCTTATATTGATATGAAATTTGATTATCTTGTATTATTATGTTTTTGGTTTATTTAAAAAAAAGAATCAAGTCATTTGGATAAGTGTGGTAAGAGTTATTATAGTTAGACTATAGCAAGGTCAGGCTGCCATACAATAAAAATATGCATAAACATTAGGTCGACTTGTATGGAATAAGACCATAGTCGCATACCAAGCATTCATACTTATTTTTACATACTTATAACCATATTTGTATTAAATGTAAGGATCTCAACACTTTGAGGAAGCCCAAAAGGGAGGCCTAAACTTACCATAAAAGTTAGTCGCATCAAAAGGCGAGTAAAAGTCATAATTAGATTCTAATGTGTATGTGTGATGATTTTATAATATGGTTGTGTTCTATTATGTTTATATGTGATTGAATTGTAACATTTTAAATGTGAATATAACTCAAGTGAGACTTATATGATCTTAATGATTACGTGGTGTACCATTGTGAATGAACACTTGCATATGGAACTAAAAGGATATTGTGACCGACTTATCAAACACTTGCAAATCACTTGGAAAAGGGACCAATACATCCTATTGGCACATTCACTTGTTATATGTTGGCTAGTAGAATCAAATCTCACTTGAATTACACTAGTTCCTGAGAGCAGTGTTTGCCTTACAATGTCATGACAAATTTAATCTATTGCATTTACACTTGCATAGTCAATACTTGTAATGCATCCTGATGATATATGATTGTCGATTTTCATTCCATAGAAGCATCATACCAACAATTAAGAGATCAACATACTGACAGAGTTGCATCTCCCATACATTTTCATACAAAACATATATCTCTTAGGCAACCATAATATAGAACTAGTTAACCAATAGTATAGGTCCAAAAAAAAAACAAAAGGAATGAAGGTACAATAAATTAAGAAAATAGGGTGCAATTGATTTCAGTGGTACCATAGGTCTAGCAGTGCCAGAGACATGGCTAAAGAGAATAGAAAGAGCTTTGAATTTGATGATATTCACACCAAAAGAAAAGTTTGATTATGCAATGTCGCTATTGTAAGGGGATGGATATGATTGGTGTGAAACTATTCCAAGGAGTGATGTCTAGCCTCTAATGCTTACATAGGATGGTTTTCTTCATGAGTTCACCTATAATTACTTGCAAGAAGTGTATAAGGATGACAAAAGAAGGGAATTTATGAATCTTAAATAAGGAAAGATGACTATGGCTGACTATGAGATAAAATTTAACCAATTATCTCATTATGCATCCTTCATGATGCCCACTAACAGAGACAAATGTCAAAAGTTTAAAGAAGGATTAAAATATGAGATTAAAAGTAAGATCACAACTACATATCTTAAAAGTTATATCACGCTAAAAGCTGTTACAATCAGGGTGGAAATATGAGAAAAATAAAGGATAAAGCAACTAGTAAAAAGGGGGTTTACTAAGTTTATAGGAGATTTTAACAAAAAGAAATGTA
Source organism: Omphalea diandra (assembly GCA_949677035.1). NCBI lineage: Eukaryota > Viridiplantae > Streptophyta > Magnoliopsida > Malpighiales > Euphorbiaceae > Omphalea > Omphalea diandra. The sequence goes on along the minus strand of CATIWR010476539.1, from coordinate 8,374 downwards.
AACATGGGAATTATATGCCATCACAATCTAGTGCTAGGGGTGGTTACTTTAGCTATAGAGGTAGGGGATTAGGAGTTTCATCTTATGCAATTAAAGGTCAAACCCAAATTATGTAACAATGACCCTCATTTGTACATTGTGGTAGGCAACATATGGGTGAATATAAGAAACTGACTGGTGGGTTCTACTTTTGTAGGTTTTTTTTATCATATGCTTAGAAATTGTCCTGAATGATTTATAATGCTAGAAGAAGGTAGAGGTATTGGCAAAGCTAATTCAGAGCCCACAGTTGAAGATTCAAAAGTTAGTAGAGTTGGAATATCATTTGGCAGGGGTAGAGGTAAAGGTAGAATAACTATAGATGGTCAAGATATGAGCAAATTAGAAGGCCAGAGTTTTAGACCCTTAACACAGGTGAGATTATTTGCCATGACTAAGCAATAAGCTATTAATGCTCCAAAAGTTATCACTTGTAAACTTTTTCTTCGTAATTTAAAGTTGATGCATGAATTGATCCTGACTCCATTCATTCATTCATTTCATTGAACATGACATCATAATTATGTAGTAAGCATCAACCTTTAGGTTTTAGCATATGTGTTAGTACTCCTTTGAGAGATGTGATGATTGTGGATAAGGTATGTTGTGATGTGTGATTCATATTGATGACATTGAATTCAATGTTGATACAGTATTGTTGCCACTTTATGAATTTGATATGATACTAGGTATGGATTAGTTGTTCAAATATCATGCAATAATGAATTGCTTTACTAAGGAAGTTAATTTAGAATCACAAAATTAGAAAAGGGTTGTGTTTCAAGGGAAAGGCAAATTATATCTATATGTATAGTTTCTACTATCAAGGCTTTTCGCATGATTAAAGGTGGTTGTGAGGCTTATTTGACACATGTACTAGACACAAGGTTCATAAATGAATTACTTGAGAAATTCCAATAGTAAATGTGTTTCTAGCTAACTTACCTGGTTTGCCACCTAATAGGGAGATAAAATTCACAATTGAGTTAGTCCCAGGAATAACATTAATATTCATTCTACCTTATAGGATGACTCCAGCTGAGTTAAAAGAATTGAAGACCCAAAGTTTAAGAACTACTTGAAAAGGGATTCATCAAACATAATGTGTCACCTTGGGGTGCTCTAGTGTTATTTATTAAAAAGAAAGATGACATAATGAGGTTGTGTATTGATTATAGGCAATTGAAATAAGGAGCACATGTGCTTCTAAAATAACATATTATTTGACCAGTTATAAGAGGCAAATGTGCTTCTAAAATTGACTTGAAATCAATATATTATCAGCTTAAAATTTCAAACCCAGATGTTCCAATATTGCTTTTCAAATAAGGTATGGGCATTATGAATTTTTGGTGATGCCATTTGGTTTGACTAATACACTAGTTGTGTTTATGGCTCTTATGAATAAAGTGTTTCAGCCTTAGTTAGACAATTTTGTAATTATGTTCATTGATGACATACTGGTGTATTCAATGAGCATGAAGAACATTTAAGGACTGTGTTGCAAATTTTGAGAGAAAAATAACTATTTGCTAAATTAAGCAAATGTAAGTTATAGATCAACCATGTGGTATTTTTAAGACAGTTTTTGAAAAGGGCATAGAAGTGGATCCAAACAAAATTGAAACAAAGTAAAATGGGAAACCCCAAAGAGTGTTGTAGAAGTCCAAAGTTTATTAGGACTAGTTAGTTTGATGAAGGGTTTTCATTTATACCTGCTCTTTTGACTAAGTTACTTCAAAAAAATACAACATTTCAGTAGTCTAAAGCATGTCAGGAGAGTTTTGATGAATTAAAAGATAGATTGACATGTTCTCTAGTGTTAGCCATTCCTACAGGTAATGGAGGATTTGTAGTTTATAATGATGCCTCTCATCAAGGTTTGGGATGTGTTTTAATGTAGCATGATAAGATAATTGCATATGCATCTAAATAATGGAAGCCTTATAAATTATCTTACCCAGTACATGACATAAAAGTTGTTGCCTTTATGTTTGCTTTGAAAATACAGAGACATTACTTATATGGAGAAACTTTTTAGATATTTACAGATCACAATAGCTTGAAGTATTTGATGGGCCAAAAAAAATTAAACATGAGACATAGGCGATGATTTGAATTGCTAAAAGATTATGATAACACCATTGAGTATCATCTAAGGAAGGCAAATGTGTTGTTGATGCATTAAGTAGGAAATAAAGTAACATAGCTCATTTATAGGTATTTTCACTTTTTATTTACTTCAATTATTATGGAACTAAACATAAAAAAGAATGGGGTATTGATTACTACTTTTCAAGAGAGACCAAAGTTTCATGATCAAATTAAAGAAGCATAGAGCAAGAATCCAAACTTAAATATAATGATTAAAATCGTAAAATAGGGGAACATGGTGATTTTGATATTTGAAATGATACCTTGATATTGGTTTCTCGTATTTATATGCCTAATATTGATAGCCTGCAAAGAGAAATCCTAGAAGAAGTATATAATGCTCCATATGCCATGTATCCAGGAATGAAAAAAATGTATAATACCTTGCAATCTCATTTTTTGTGGCCCAAAATGAAGAAAGATGTAGCAACCTATGTCTTAACATGTTTGACTTACCAGCATATCAAAACATAACATCAAACACCAACTGGAAAATTGAAACCATTGACTATTTTGGTATGGAAATTAGAAAGAATAACCGTGGACTATGTCTGTAGGTTATCGAGAACTTTAAATAAGAATGATGCTATATTAGTGATCATTAATAGACTAATTGAGCCAACTCAATTTTTGCCTATTCAATGGGGTAGTTCATTTAAGTATTGAACCAATAAATATGTGGATTAAATTGTCATATTACATGGTGTTCCAGTGTCTATTGTATCCGATAGAGATTCATGATTTATGTAACAACCATTTTTATTAACAAATTATGGCATTCATGTCCAAAAATACATATAATGTACAAACATGTGCTGAACTTTAGTGATGGGAATTTAGTGATGTTCAAAGCTTTAAAGTTGTATATTTGTGTCTAATCTACATGATTGTAAAATACTTTTACCAAATATATCATGGTTGATGAGATATTGCTCCATTATTGTGACTGATTCTTAATTTGTTGAAAGCTGCTCACACTGAGATTAGCCATTTATTTTGGTGACCTTATTAACTGTATTTGATAATATATAGAACATGAGTAATGTTCCTACATGTGATATGTATTTAATAGTAAATTATTTTTGCAATTGGATTTGTACAATTTTAGATATACCTATGATTGTAAGACCTATGTCGTAATAATATATAACAATTTATATGGCAATAACACTTGGCAACCTGTGTGGCAATAATCTATAATAGCCTGTGTGGTAATAATATTTAATAGCCTGTGTGTCAATGATATCTATAGCCTGGTGTGGCAGCCATATTTATAGCCTATGTGGCAAACAAATATGAAAGCCTTTGTGGCAGTGACATCTATAACCTATTGTGGCAACAATATATGACAGCCTACGTGACAATAACATTCGATAGCCTGTATGGCATTTAATAGTAAAAACTCTTTATTTCGTGCATGGATATGATGATGTGCTATTTATATTTAAATGTTGTTATGTTATAGGATATTGAAATATTGTTATGCATTTACTTAATGAGTATGTAAGCTCACTTTTTTGCATTAAATTTTCTTTCAAGAAGAGTAGACTAAGATTGCACCCAGTTTACATTTCAAAGTTGATATCTAATAGTCTAATAAAAGTTGGCCCAGTATGCAGTAAATTAGTATTTAAGTTTATTTAACCATGTGTACTTTTTTGTAAATAGTTATTATGTTGTGAAACAAGATACATAGTGTAAAAAAATAATATAATTGAAATGAGGTCTTTTAATGACAATGGATAGAATGAGAGGATATGTTGTGTCACATTAGTGTTCCATGTTTTATGAATAAGTTAACGCACCTACTTGAGGAATAATTAGTAAATGGGATGCCACATTTTAGTGGTATCAGAGCGGGTAAATGATTATGTAGACATGTGCAATATGAATGTGATATATATGATATTTGCATTGTGTTAATATTACAGCCATTGGCATAGAGGGGTATGGATGCACCTGATAGAGTACGTACTAGCACAAAGGTTAAAGATGAGTCTATTGAGTTTGTTCATGCACGTGAGCATGTTAACCATGTTGCCTAGAATTTTGAGATGTCATGGAATAATCCAACCATAGTTGTAAACCTAAATATCATACAGTTTATTGAGGTGATGTAGAGATTTGCAATAAAAGCATATGTAGGACTTGTTGTTGATAGGAATTATGATAGATTGAAAAAGTAAAGAGTAATTGACTTTAAGGGCACTACAATCTTATTGAGGCTGAGGAGTGGCTTAGAAGAATTGAGAGAATATAGAATAGGCTTGAATGCATCCAAGAGTAAAGATGAAGTATGAAATATCTTTGTTTTAAAAAAATGCCTTAGATTTATGGAAGACTATTCTAGGTAGCTTTATTCAATCAATGACATTGATTTGGATGATTTTCTATAGGAGTTTACAAAAAAAGTAAACACTGTTAGTATACTTAGATAAGAAGAAGATGAAGTTTTCTAACTGAAGCATAATGATATAACGATTGCGAATTATGAGGTATAATTTGTTAAAACTCTCGAGATATGCCCAAAATATGTGGCTACAGAGGAATTGAAGTACTAAAAGTTTGACAAGGGACTGAGGTTAAATTTAAGATCGATTAGCAGTTAAACTAAGCAATTATACTACGCAATTAGCAGTAACTATTTAAGCTAAGGAGGTGGTCCAAGAAAAGAATACAATTAAGCTTAAAAGAAAGAGAAGTTATGTAGGATGAAATGAAGAACTCAATATGGCAACAAAAAAGGGTGGTTTTACATTATCTAGTGGATTAGGATTTTAAAGAGGCATTAATAATCAAATAGATAAAGGATAAAGCCAACCTAGTAAATTAGCATTAATAGCATCTGACAGAGGTATCTATGATTGTTTTGAAGGCTCAAAGGGTAGGAAAGGACCAATTAACATAATGTGGAGAGGTGTTGCCCCAATTTGTAATATTCATGGAAGAACTCATTTTAGATAGTGTTAATGACCTAAAAGGGTTACTTACTATACTTATAAACAGTCAAACCACATAAGCCAAGATTGCCCAGTGACATGTGTAATTGGAGGAGAGTCCCAAGTAGTTGTGGGAGAATGTTCATGACATAAGTAGAAACAAAGTGTGTAAAAATTAACCAGCGATAGTGTGTGGTGTCATGTTACATACAAATTTGAAATTGATGAATTTTAAGGAATTTGATGTTATTCTAGGTATGGATTTTCTCGATTGTCATACTAAAGAGTTGATAATCAAATCTTCAGGCCAATTAAAGAGTTATAATTGTTAGCGAGCACAAAACTGTTCCAATTTGTTTGACCTCAAGTATTTAATAATTTCAATTAATTAAAAAAAATTTGTGATGCATTTCTAGTTATTGTAGTGGACACCAGTGTTCCTAATCTAAGGTTTGTAGACATTTCTGTAATAAGAGGGTTTCTAAAAGTATTTCTTGATGACTTGCATGATTTACCACCATATAGAGAAGTTGATTTTAATATCGAGACCTTATTAGGAGTGGCACCTATATATATTACATCACACCAAATGACAATAATGGAGTTCTAAGAATTAAAGAAATAGTTATAAGAGTTGCAGGAAAAAGGTTTCATTTGACCTAGTACATCTCCTTGGGAGGCACCAGTGTTATTTGTGAATTACATTTTTTCTTCCAATACTAGTAGTTTTGTTCAATTAAAGAATGGAGGTCTCATAACTGATTATCCTTTAGGTCCATGCTTATATTGGGTTGCCATGATCATATCCCTCCTACACTTAAGCTTCAAAAGAGGTTAGGCTTTGATACCAAATGTTGGATTGAGTGGCGATGTGGCAACCTAAGTAGGGGGTGAATTTCGTCATAAATAAAAATAATCACAAACACAAAAATTTTACAGTGGTATGACAATGTCCTACTCCACTCCCTAAATTTTCATTTAGGCCTATATATTTCTTTTTCAAGGCTTAAGAAAAAGCTTCCATTTTCTAGGCTAACAAAGAACCTTCCCTTTAATAAGGTCAAGGATAACCTTTCCTTTTATAAGATCAGAGAGAACCTACCCTTTGGTATTTTTCTAAGCATAATACGCTTTACAACCACTAGCAAGGATAGATCCATATAGTGTCTATAACTCTCAAATCAAGTAGCTAATACATAATTAGTGCTCAGGAAAACATACTCTAAAAAGGAGTAAAAAAAAAAAAAACCTTACTTTACCCAAAATACAATTAACACCCAAAAAGATTTATATAAATAGTTATAAGGAGTTAGAAAGGTGTTCAAAATGATTTCTACCTTTTTCTTTAATGTTTCTAAACTCTAAAAATGATCCTTATATAACCAAACTATAAAACCAATCATTGGAATATTTGATGTTATTTCTAATAGATTTTTTTGCAAAACTAGCCATTAGAGATAACAATAATCGTTGTTCTTTATCAACACTTGTTGAACTTATAGTGGTAACTTCCAAGGCCCATTAGCTTTGACTACAACACCTATTAGAGAGAGAATAATGTTCGTTATTCATTTTCAGAAAGCTTGAATTCCGTGCTCTATTTTCAAACTTTGCATAATTGCTTTCCACATTTATTGAGCAATTCACAATGCTCATTGGAAACTCATTCAAAACCTATTGAAAGGGCCAATGCATATTTCAGATTTTAAAAGATTTAGCTTAGGCTTGCATACTTTTCCCATGCCTATTGCTAATATGCAACGCCTATTTCTAGCTCATATCGATGCCTACTGTGAAAATTTAATGCTCGTGGCGAGGTCCAACATAACTTAACCTGGAGCACTTCTCCAATGCCTGGTGCAAATGGACAATGCCTATTGTAAGACCCATAAGATTTTAGCAAAAGAGCGGCGTCCAATTAATGTCCATTGCTCATCCTTCAATGCCCATTGATTGGTCCAATACCGGCTGGGAGATGTTCAATGCCTGTTGAACTTGCACAACACCCATTGAACTTGTTTTAGCCCTTTAACATTTCTTGGCTCTTGGGTTCACATGCTCTCTAAACATTCTCCCCCAATCATTTAGAATAATCTCCTCTTTTAACATTCAACGAGTTTGTTCAAAACATCCAAAAATACTAAAGTATAAACATTAGAACTTCTTTTGGTTTTGTTATCATTTTAAACCATAGTTTTATTATCATTCAAAATACATCATTTAAAGTAGACAAGCGAGTCCAATGCTTTAAGGTTACATTTCTCCAAACACCCTTGCCTTAACATTCATAACAAAAAGAAGCTAAGAACTATCTAAAGGGAAGGAGGGAAATATGTTGAAGAAAAGGCTTTTATAAGAAACCAAACATGAGAGAGATGTTTAAATGAATGTGTGTGTGAAAATATGGAGGAGAAAAAAAGGTATTTATAAAGTGAGGGAGACAACAATTGGTTAGTATGAGTTTGAATTTCCAATTTACCATTTTTCTTCTAAAATTTCCCTTTCATTTACATGTTTTTGAAGGCTATTACAACCTATGAAACATGTCAAAGGCATGACAGTTGAGGTGGCCATACAAAGTGACGCCATGTCATGGCCTGTAATGTAAGTCATAAGAGTGACAATATGCTTGGCTCGCTCCCTTAACTACATCACAACCTATTATTTTTGTCATAGGTGCGACATTGGTTGAACCTATTATTTGAGAATTTTTGCACATCTTTGTCCCTTATTCAAAGATTAATTGAAATACATTATAAAAATAAGAATCATGATAACAAAAAATCATTAAATTAGGTTCTCATCATGCTTACAAATTCCATTTGAAAAAAGTGAAAAATCAAATATAAATAATTGAACTTTAATTAAAAACAAAATACACTAGAAATAAAAAGGAAATTCCAACATTTAGAACTTTAAAATCTAACATCCATAAGATCAAAACATGACCTAAGAAAAACAAGCATTCATAACCTAATTGTTATTTGTCCTACCCTTTTTTTCCTTTGGTGATATCCTTCTTCCTTCTTTAAGTGCCATTATTGGCTTGTATGCCTCTTTCCCTTTTTCTTTCTCATCCTTCTCCTAATTTAAACACTCTTTTGTAACATCCCTAGCCATATTCATTAGCATTATCACATGAGCATATGCATTAGATAAATAATCATTGAAGCACCATTGCATTTGGGGACACTTGAACATATATGTAGTGTTTGTATAGTTGTATGGCAAATTGTTTTATG